>WOVY01006117.1:127500-137384 GCA_013436015.1 Rhipicephalus annulatus | reverse complement strand
CAATGGCTAATCGAAGAGAAATACGAACATATTTTGTCTCTCAGTTAATAACTGAAGAGGGGCAGCATTCGCCACGAAATGGTGACGGTTTCTTCAGTTACATTTATTAAAATAAGAAAGTACAATCATCATTGCAATGCACCGAAGTTGGAACGCTAAAAGGCGTTGTTACGCTCGTGAGACAAGATAATTAATTCAATGTCTAACAAGTAACTGCGCCTGTATCTGCACAATATGTATCTATATATGGATTTCACAATACAGTTTACGATATTTGCGTGATGTTACAACGTCTGAATTTTATTACAAGCTCATCTGCGCTCAACAAGCCCCGCGCCATGTTCTACGTGCCACGCACCTGTAATTTCCACGCGCATGACAGCACGTTGTGTTGCGTCATCGTTCAACACGCGTTTCACTTTTGTGTATGTGCCTGTATGTGTGTGTGTACGTTTGTGCTGTGATTTAGCATACAATATAGACACTCTTTTTACCATCGGCAACGTTTGAATGCACCAGCATTAACTGCTTCAAGATAAAACAGCCTCCCCAACGTAAAGTTTGAATACAGGTGACGCAAGTCATGTTTGAGTCAGTGAGGTAAGAGAGCCACGCAGTGGATGACGCGAGCCCGATTTCCTCCAAGCTGTCAGTCAATGTTACCGGAACGAATGCGATGAATAACATCGATTGTCCTCATCGCGAAAAGAACGTCGACGAGCTTTGGGGCTTGTGAAGGCCTACACCACCGTATACAGTGCATTTGCCGATATACAGGGCGTCCCAAACTATCACGAAGGCCGACTTAAAGAAAAAAAGAGGAATCGTTACGCGAAGCACACCCAGTATAATGTAGTAGCCACTAGTATTTCTGTTAATTAGGTTTAGTTATATTGTAACTGAAAAATGCTCACCTATTGATCAAAATTAAATGAGGAATGTTCAAATCACATCTACAACTGCGCTATCTTTTTTTTCAACTACACACACACACACACACACACACACAACACACACACACACTATATATATATATATATATATATATATATATATATAGATATCTATATATATATATATATATATATATATAGATATATATATATATATATTATATATATATATATATATATATATAAGGGAGAGAAGTGTATACCTAAGGGCTCGTATTTCCGTGTTTTAACACAATATTAATTAGATATAACAGACAGTAATGCTAAGGAATGTACAGGGGAAGTTATTAGAACCAATGGAATGTAAATAAGAAGAAAGAAAAGTGGATAATTTTTTTCATCCACTTTTCTTTCTTCTTTCTTCTTATTTACATTCCGTTGGTTCTAATAACTTCCCTGTACATTCCTTAGCATTACTGTCTGTTATATCTAATATATATATATATATATATATATATATATATATATATATATATATATATATATATATATATATATATATATATATATATATTTATGAAGGGGACTTACACATAGCGAAGTTCAAAACAAATTAAAGCTCACGGCTGTCTTAGCCCGACTTTAGCTGTGATTATTTGTAACTCCCTCGCTTCACTTCCGAAGACCTAAACCAACCAACAGGTTCATTTAAATTTCAACTTCTTTCCTGTTACGCTTGCATATACTTGGTGTACATTAAATACATAGTTGTTGCTCTCTGATCGCTAGGCGCTTTCGGTTGCTTCATCCACATTGAATATACGCACTCTAATAAACGTACACATTCTATTATACACACCTACACACAGGCAGCGGCACGGCCATTACCAACGGCATAAGGATCTATACCAGGCACTATATTTCGCGAACGCTTCTTGGTGCGTAGGAGGCGTGATTATGCAAGGGACGGTCGACAGGCGGATGGTGCGTTAAAAGCGGTGTTGCGTACGCGTCATGACCGCTGCGAGTTTGACGCAAGTATACGGGCGCCGAGAACCGGTCGTGCGCGGCGAATGCTTCTTGGAAAATGTTATGCCACTACTGTTGCAGACTTCCGTGTCTTTTTTTTATTCTTACTTTCTTTTTCTCCGTTTAATGCAGTCATAAATGTAATCGTAATAGCCCGAGCTGCGCAACGGGAGCAAGATAAAAAACAAGACAACGTGATCTCAAGGCCGAATACCGTGCGGTAAGGATATATGTCCGCGTAAGGGAGCCAACCCTCCTAATCGAACTGTCACCGAAAATAGCCCTTTCCTCCAACATCAATTTTTCAATTTTGCATGTGTACAAATACACTTATAGGTGTACAATGTACATTCGGCCCCCCTTCCCCCGATAAACTTTCTAGCTGTTCCTCTCATCAAATGCGGACGCTTCGCGTCAGAGTTCTTACGAACATTAGTCTTCACAAGTGCGTTCTCTAATTTGCCATTTGGTGCCAAGGCTATAAAGCTAAGTGAGGGCGTTTTCAAATTTCTCCAAAACTTTTTTCATGCTTTAAATTTTTGGGTGCTGTTAAGATAATATACGTCTTCGAAACGTCCATCACTTACCAAAGCTAGAGTTCTAGACTTCCCCCTCCCACGCAAAAAGAAATTCTATTGCCTAATAATTAATCGGATCCTAATTGTTTTAATAAGCGTTCTTGACTTCAGTGTTACAACATGTTCGTTTCGAAGGGATCTATATTTATGTACGAAACGGAGGCAAAGTAAAGAGAAAGAAGCAGGTGGAGCTGCCACTGCACAACGATAATCGCATTAGATCATGCCTAATTTGTTTTGTTTTATACCAAGCGCCATCAAAACCACTAAGTTTTGTTATGTAACGAGATGTCCTTGTCCCGAGGCTGTGCTTGTTTTGGCATGCGTTTGAAAGTTGTAGCAACAGACTATTCGTTGCCCGCCGTACGAGGCCCACCGTCATTATAGTATAAGAAGTCTACCAGTTATCTTGTAATAGAGTGTACAAAGAGTGAGGTGCAGAAACTTTGTGAACGCACTTTTTTTTAAAGGTTTCCACGGCGGCCCTTTTACCAGCAAAGATTACACGAGCAAGGAGCTGGACGTGTGACGAGGAATCCAGCCTACGCTATACGCATAGGACACGGATTAAAATTTAACCTAAATCACACAGGAGTGTGCGAATGCATTATGCAGACCAGTATGCAGATAGAGAACAATCGAAGAGGCCACGGCACGGTCACCCAAAAGTTTGAAATTTTCAGCGCAAACTGGAAGTGAAAGGTCTATGGCATTTATACGTATATGAAAAAAAATATACCGTAAAAAAATATTTCAGGACAAAATAAGCCCTGGAAGTCACCTGCTGCAGACCCTACCCACCACCTGCGGCCGCCATTTCGCCACTCGGGTCATGTGCTGCGTATTTATTTATTTATTTATTTATTTATTTATTTATTTATTTATTTATTTATTTATAATACCGCAAGGGCCCCAGTCAAGGGGTGTTACATGAGGAGGTAGACAGTTCACAAACAGATGATTTGTTCGATGGCTTCTTTGAAATGGGCGATGCTGAAGTGGTGCACGATGTCAGCAGGAAGATCGTTCCATTCTGTTGATGTTTGCACAATAAATGAAGAGTGATGGGCAGTGGTATGCGCACGGGGTGGATAAACCGCTTTCGAATGGCTGATACGGCATGAAAGACGATGCAAAACAGTCCAAGCAGTTCAAGTATAGGCGCGTACATAAGTTGAGTTAAGCAAGGTGTATAGTACATATGAACTCCGTATAGACTATATTATTAACGTGCAGGCTAGTATGAAATTTTAGTGCACGTAAACGTACTACGTAAACGTCGACTTCGGCGCCCTGATTCAGCCAAACAAGCGTTTTTACCGCTCATTGTACAATTCCCTGAGCCGCGTATTAGGACCATAGAAGAAAGCCCGGACCGTTCGCAGGTGGGGTACGACGTCAGGGGCCCGGACCTCCTGCGGAGACTTCCCTTTTTTAAAATCCCCGAGCTTGCGCAGCGAAGCCTGTTGAGCGCGTGTGGCACGCGCGGGCGCGTCCGTTGCACGAAGGAAAAAAGAAGCGCCAAGAATGGCCCTTTCCACCTGAGGATTTGGGCAACGGTGGCAGATGGGGCGCAGCGAACGTCCTGTCCCTCCCCCAGGAGAGCGAATCCGTTGCGTCATGCAGCAGCTTCACAGGAGGATGGCAACCTTGTGTGCGCGTGGTGTGCTATAGGAGCAGCGGAATTTCGAAAAGAGGTGCTCCTCTGTGCCGTTGAGAACGGCTCCTTTGCGACACCGGATGGATGGATGGATGGATGGATGGATGGATGGATATGGCTGTATTGTTTAGATCGGGCGGTGGCTAGCGCCACCAAGCCGTAATACTTAATGAACCAAAAACTATATTTTTTTCCTTAAAAAGTGAGTTTGAGGATTCGTACTTTGCAGTGAAGAGTTTAATTTTCACTCGTGCCTTGACTTTAGCCACCAATCACATAACCTCCTTCTAGTTAAGTCTACCCGCTTAAAGTCTATTTGTCTAGAAGCCGAAAACAGCGCCCCGCCACGGTGGTCTAGTGGCTAAGGCACTCGGCTGCTGACCCGCAGGTCGCGAGATCAAATCCCGGCTGTGGCGGCTGCATTTCCGATGGAGGCGGAAACGTTGTAGGCCCGTGCACTCAGATTTGGGTGCACGTTAAAGAACGCCAGGTGGTCGAAATTTCCAGAGCCCTCCACTACGGCGTCTCTCATAATCATATCGTGGTTTCGGGACGTTAAATCCCACAAATCAATCAATCGAACCCGAAAACAGCGTCAATTCATTCGCTGATGGATTGATCGACTGATCAGATTGATTGATTGATTGATTGATTGATTGATCCAGTCGATGAAACAATAAGTGATCTTTCCATTTTATAATAATTTTCAGCCTATATTCATCAGCACTGACGGACGAGGGCCTCTCCTAATGACCTCCAGTATACTGTGAGAGCCTATTTCGTGTTAACCCAGCTAACTCTTCAATTTCGTCCCTCCATCTTGCTCCCTTCCTGCATTTGCCCTCTCTTGATAACCATTCTGTCTGTTCTACGCATAAAGTGGTCAACCCGGGCCCGTATCTTTAGCTTCGTATTACTTCCATAGCTACCTTGTTGCACCCCCCTACACATCCACTCGCTATGACAATAGCAAAAAGAAATGCACGTCCAACACTCTTTTCTACTCATTATTTCCGAAAACAACAAGAGAGTGGAACAGCTTAACTGACGACTTTTTTCTTGCATTATGTATATTCTGTGTGTATGAAAATGTATTTTGTGATCCATTTTTATGTTCTGATAAATGTGACGGTGGTTTTTTTTTGTATGTGTGCTTAGGTATTTTGTTGCGAATTCTTTTTTACTGATTTTTTGCCCCCCTCCCCCTAATGCTTATATGGCGATGTATAGGTACTCTGTAAATAAATAAATGAATGAATGAATAAATAAATAAATAAGTTGTTCTCTGACCCATTCCGCCCTCCTCGGGCCTCTTTGTGTTTCTTCTGTCATTTTAAGGGTAACACCAAGCAACCCTAAGAAGAGGAAATTTATTAGTAAGTATACAAGAACGGCGTCCCATTCGAGCGCAAGAGTGTTTGAAAATTTGCGTATAGCATTGGCGGCGCAGTGTGAAGAGACAGCGAATCTGACTCGTACTTAGTTGGTCTTGGTTGTTGCTATTTTGATAAGTTCTGCAACTTTTCTCGTTTATTGTTTCCCTGTCTCTATTTACTCTCCTTTCCTAATTTCCTCTTTTTCCCTTTTCACCACCACAAATCTCTCCTCCTCTCGCCCGCTCCCCTTTCGTACCCAGTTGATACAATATAATATGCCAGTAGTACAAGGCTATATGCTACAGGCTCTGTTAGCGTGCCTGAATACCCGAGTGGTTATGAACACGGCCACGATGCTTATATTCGGATTCAGGGCACGCGAGTTCGAATCCTGCGTCGTGAAACCTTTCCCATTTTCGCAAAGAATTTCTCTCTTACTTGTTTTTTATATCGCTTTCTTAACCCATCTGGATTATTTAAGGCCCCATATCGGAGAAATGAAAGCGAAGCAGAAGATTAACCAGATTAAGAAGAGAATGCATCACGATGACGATCATTTCTGTTTCCGACAAACAAGATTGACGGCGAGCTTAAACAGCTTCTCTCCTAAAACGCCCTTCTGTCAGGAATCGAAACAAGACAGGCGTAAAGAGAAAATGAAGGCTTTAAGAGAAAGCAGAACGTATACGCAACCGGGTCCCACGTTTGGACCAGTGGACTTGACAATACCTCAACGGAAAACAGGTCCACTTGTCGAAACACTGTTTGCAGTGACAGCCTCTGCTACACCGGTTCCCCATACTGTTGTCAGTAGGTTACAGTAAAAAAATGTTTCTGTAACAAAAGCAGCACGCTTACAAAATTGAGAAGCAATTAAAGGAGAGCCAAGAAAGGGTGTTTACAGTATAAACTATTTTTCGTACTTTTGAAAAAGTGTGTTCGTTTATGTTAGCATCTCGTGATTGTACATTCAACCAGAAACGTTTATAGTGTCCGTGAGTGCGTGAACAGGAGCCACTCCGCGACATCCAGATCTCGGATTGGGCCAAGAGGGTATCGGAGACCTACGCTGGGTAGGCTCCTCTGACACTCCACCACCGCAACTTTCCCTCTTGGGATAAAGTTTTTCTCCTCCTCCTCCTCCTCCTTTGCGACATTTGCGCTGCGTGAGCCGCGACGACCGACAGCAGCGCTATACGCCCAAGACGCATCCATCTTGGGAGTTTTTCCGTTAATTACGGATGTTATGAGTTACTAATTTGAGAGGAGGTGTTCAGAGAGATCGCCTTCAGACCTCTGCCGCACCCCCATTTCCAACATCAGCAATTTTTCTCTAATTTATTACAAGATGATGATGATGATGATGCCAGGACGTTTCTGAGACATATGTTGGTTCCGCAGCTGTTGTCCTCAACAACTTGGTTACATAATGTCTACACAAGCGTTCGGGGTCATGAACTTTATAGTAGACAGGCTTTATCTCTCTCTCTCTCTGTTTGTGTGTGTGTTTGCGTGCGTGTGTGTTTGTGTGTTGTGAGTCTGGCAGTGTGCGTACTCCACGCTTCGTAATACCCCTTTCCCCTTTTCCCTGACGCTGCGCCACGCTCCATACATAGCGCATAGCGCTGCAGAATAAAGCGCCATTTCCACAGCAAATCGCTACTGATTTCCTAATATTCTTTTAGCGCGCGTCCGTGTTGCGCATGACACTCCGAAGAATGTTTGCTGTTCGAGGCAAATATGCAGTCACGAATTCACCCGCTTCGCCCGAGACATGGCTGCTACGCAATCACCTCTCACGGGCCCTTTAAACCGAAAGCAGTCGCTTTCTCAAAACACACGGCAATGGAGTATATATATATATATATATATATATATATATATATATATATATATATATATATATATATATATATATATGACATAACGATCACGTAACACTGGAACCACAGAGGTTTCATCACTACCAGGAAGATAACCCACGCATGCATACACGTATGCGTTCGTGATAGAAAGAAAAATGAGCAACACGCATTGCGTAATGTTTAGAATTTGCCCGAAAGAGCGCGATTACCGGGATCAGCCTCTAGCATCAAGTCGGAACATCCGGATACTTTAAAATTGCGAGAGTCACTGGTGGTGATGTCGTCTTATATATATACACTCCAGAGGGCTTCGAAGGCTTTATCGGCTGACAGGTTAGTGAGTCAGACCCCATGGCGTTTTCTGTTCTTTTATTCCGACAGTTAGGTTACCCAAGCCATCGTGTAGACCGTTGCCGCCTGTTTTCACCTTTTTTTTCTGTGGCACTCCTCTCAGCCTCCATGCCCGAGGCCACAATGAACCGCTCTCCTGGCATTATTCTTTCTTCGTGGTGCGCGCTCGCGTAAGAGGCATCGCAAGATTTCAACGAGAGAATGCACGACGAAGACGCCTTGAGGCACGTGAGAGGGAGCCGCCGTCCGAGAGTGGCGCAACCTACGCGCCCCTCTCAACCCGGCAGCGAGGCCCTCTGGAACCGCACGGAATGACGCCGTTGCAGCGGCAGCGTTAAGCAGCCAGCGAGCGATTCGTCGCGTGTGTTATGAAATGGCGCGCGAGAGCTGTTATTTTCTTCCTGCTCTGCAGGGCAAGGGAGCGACGACGTCACCAACCGCGCAACTCTTCTTCGCGGCCTGGACCAGATGAAGAGAGCACCGGCGAAGGTGCGGAGAGAGCGAGAGCCGAGGAAAGCGAAAACCGCGGGGAGGTGCAACGACTCGCAAGCAGCCCTCGCCCTCGAAGTCGGCGGTAGCGTCGTTGTCCGACCAGCCGCTCTCTCTGGAGGTGCGCAGCCAGCGCCTTCAGACCCGCTCGACTTCTTCTTCTTCATCCTCGCGCAGCGGCGAGTTCAACGGCACGCCGGGGAAGAAGCGGCGGAACAGGCGACGAGCGGAGAACCGAGCGGTCGTTTACCGCCGGCCGTTTCCTGCGAAGTCACCTTGCGAGCCACCCCCAAGGAGAACCCGTTCACTGGCCCTTGTGCGTCCCCCCCTAACAGCGCATCCCCCTCCCCCATTCTGAAAGCCCTCCACCATCGGGTCGGTCTTCTTGCAGCCGAAAAACGACGGTGGAGGGTGTAAGATCGCTGGGTGGCTTCGATGCCCCACGCTGTTCCCCCACTGACTTGATCCACATCAACCTGTCTCTCCGCTCCCCCCCCCCTTCCCGCAAACCTCTCTTCTTCCTTCCAGTCCGCACATCCAGTCCTGGACCAACGAGGTTCTCGTGGCACCTCAAGCGATACGCTCGCCGAGATTAGAGAGGGGGGTAGTTTGCGGGCCGTGGAAACCATGCAAGGATGCATGCGTGCCCACTGGCCTGCTAAAGAAGAAGACCGCTACGAGACCTAGCTTTGAAAGAAGGCTGTGAGGGAGAGATGTGCCACGGTGTAAACAAGACGGCTGCGTGGCTGCCCGAAGCAGGAGAGAAGAATGGTCTCCGAAAAGAAACCCTCGTTGGCATTAAATGTCTTCTAAGATGTCACGTACGCACACTTGCCTGCCGCTCAAAGTCGAGAAAGTCGCTTCAATTCGTGTTTACATCATTCAAGTCAGCCCAGAGGGACGACTGCGAGAAGATGAGAAAAGAAAACGCCGCATAGATTGCCCTTGAACCCCTCCTGCAGATATTCGTGGTGCTTATAGGCGCAGGATCGCAGTGGAGCAAGATCCAGTCCCTGCGATACCATGGCAGAGCAGAGGAGCCCTGCGGAAACTTGGAAACTAATTTCGCTACGTGGCGGGATGCTGAGCCTCTAAGCTCAAACCGATACAATGCGAGTCGGTCATGTAAAGGGGCACGAAGTCCACGGCGTTTCTTCTTCAAAGGGGGATGCACACACGCTCTTGTCAATGGGCTCGAACTCCAAACTGACGTCATGAACCGTACAGACAGCAGGTGGCTATGCCTTCGGAGAAGATTGGCGAATGCATAAGTTATTTCTTTACTCGCGGAGGCTATCGGCTTTCATGCTTCGGGTGTCTGGACGGGGCTTGTTGTATCAGACGGGTTTCTGCCGAAGTTCACGATTGTGTTCGTCTCGTTGATTTGCTACGGCACTAAGGAGTTGTACTATCCAGAGATCGTTTAGCCGTGGAGCATATGATATGTAGGACTAACCTGATTAGTTAGACACGACTCAAAGGCTCATGGCTTTCCAGCGCTGAATACGAAAGTGACGAAAAAGAAAAAAAAAGTCTGGATCCCTTGCCTTTAATGGAAAAATGTGGAGCAAGGAAAGTTTGGCGTGTGCGCTGCCTCACGCAACACTTCTCTTTCTGTCTTTCTATATAACATTGCACAATGC
>WOVY01006117.1:0-122500 GCA_013436015.1 Rhipicephalus annulatus | reverse complement strand
GTTAGGCACGCGGTATAGTGAGGGATTCCGAATTAATTTAGACTACTCGGGTTTCCTTATCATGCATACGTGAAAATGAACAAATATTAGCAAATTATGCAGCTTTACAAATATCAGCAACGTTAAATATCAACGCACCGATTAATTAGACTCACTTCTTTCTTTTAATAAAATTTTGCTCTGTCAGCACACACGCACATACATCGACTTTCATTTTGTCGCTTGAAAACCCGTTGTTCGTCGTCCGACAACGATTGCAAGACTAACGGCGTCCCACCGTTAGCATTATAGCATTGATAGTGCTGAATGCTACTAATGCTACTAATGCTACAATGCTACTAATGAGTAGTAGCATTGATACTACTGAAACGGCGCCACAAGATAAGAAGAAAAGGTAAAGCGAAAGACAAGCGCTGACGTTTCATGTTTCTTTCCCTTCGTGTGCCTTCGGCTTATCTTGCGGAAGTATGAATCCATACCCATTTGCCCAGTTGTCGATCGACGAATTGATCCTGCTCCGAAAGATTTCCGCACCGCCTGCCTCCAAGATCGAAGGCAGCTCAGGTGGTATTGCACTGCCCCCGTGATCGGGCCAACTAAGCTATGCGCTTTCATGCAATGACGTCATCACATTACGTCATAAATTTGTCTAGCTTGTGACGTCATGATGTCGGGATGTGGAGACCTCATGACGTGATAATTTTTGTCTTCACTCACGCTGACGCCGCCAATAGGGGACAACGACGCGAGGCGGTGGTCAATTTATAGCGTTTGATAAGGTCTGTTTTGTCCTTAGTCTGTTATCCTAAGTCTGTTTTGTCCTTAGTCTGATAAGGTCTGTTTTGTCCTGATAAGTCTGTTTTGTCCTTAACAGCACAAGAGAAAGTTTAACACGTCTGTTCATCAAAATGATGTCTGATGGAGTCTGAAGGGCAGCCATGTACTTCTACTTTCTCTGTACCGCGAAACAGTAACGAGATGTGATCGAATAAAACGTGTCACTCGGACTCGTATTCACAAAGGCGAAGAGAAGCCCCTTGCCGAAACATCGGCAGGGGGGGGTTAGAAAAAGGGGGTAACGATTTAGAGCACAGGGTACTCTACTAGGGGAGAGCTTAAAGCCGTCCCACATGCCTGAATACATCGGCATCAGCGACATTTTTCATTCAACGACTTCCCGTTGTACTTCAGTAATAATAACTGTCGGGGCTATACGTCTTCCCAGAACCACGAGACGTTGAAGTGGAGGGCCCCGAAAATATCTAACACTCGGGGTTGTTCAACATGGACCTATAGGCTCATGTTAAAGAATCCCAATTGTTATACATATCGCCGCACTTCGCCTTTATCGAAGTGCGGCAGGCCGTGGTTGGGATTCGATCCCACGACCACGCTAGCAGTCAGGGCACAATAACCACTATAGACCACCGGCGGCTCGTTGCACTTGAAGCCTCCATTCTTGTTTTTTTTTTCCTGCAAGAGTTGCGCCTTGTTTGGACTTCCGCACTCATATCATGTCACAAAGAAACATCGTGTTCTGCACAAGCAACCCAGAAAGCCCGAGCTTATTTGACTTAAAAGCGTGCTCTTGTTTGAGCGAAACAAACTTTGCCGTTAACGATACCATGTACAGGATATTCCAAGTTTGTCACCCAAGCGATAGCCAAAGTGAACGGCGCTGAAAACGGCTGCAGAACAAGGAAACGGCTAGGCTAAGATAGACTTTTTTTTTTTAACGGCATGCATCAGCACGCATCTGGAGAGACATGCAGCCAGCGGTATCTGGAACAACACTAACATTGAGGCACTGGACAGAACCTCGAGATTTCGACACGGAACGCGCCATGCAGATTCTCACGATGCTTATCAGCAGATAAAAAATTGCGGTCGCGTTCGCCTTGTGTCGCCGCGTCTGTTGAAGCGACGACGTGACGTTACAGTAACACAGAGCCTAATTGACACTCTGAAATTTTCTCCGGCCAGGTATCCTCTAACACAAACTAGCAGATATGTAGAGAATAAACGTTTATTGCGAACAGTGCATGGACGGCCGGTCCAGGTAGCCCGAGCTGGCGCAATCTCTCCTGCCCGTTGAACCAGTCTTCGGTGAATCTCTGCAGGTCTGGGTGCGTTAACTTGGCTTCCAACCACTATGTCGTTAATCTAGCAGTACTATAACGTTACTGTAAGGTCTTGTGCGCATCTCATAAGGTACAGAGCGTCCGGGACATCACAGTATACTTGCAGATGTACGTGTGTTCAGCCGGTGAGATGAGGCGAAATAGCTTGCCGGGAACAGCGTTCGTTTACAATGTCCTGAAGGTGACTGCTTTTTCCTTTATACAGTTAGGCTGGGGTGAGGTGGCAGGTGAATTCTTCGGCGTAGTCTGTGGTGCAGCAAAATGTCGCTGGCTGTAATTTCTGGGTACATCTTCCTTCCTCCTTTGTGCGTCCTGAGGGAAGGCCTGGAAAAAAAAGTATATATATATATATATATATATATATATATATATATATATATATATATATATATATATATATATATATATATATATATATCTTCCATCTTCCTTGCGGTTGCATAAATATAAAAAAATCGCAAGTGGGGACACACCATTTATCCGCACTTGTGGACACACGTTTCTGTATGTCGTGCTTTATTTTTGTCAATACGAAAAGAAAATAATGCCTCGAAAAAAAAAGCTTTAAAATGAGCATGGGTCCCAGCAGGCGTGATTGCATTGTTTTATTTAGTTTTCTCTGAAACCGGCCCAGGGGCAGTTATGATTTCATGTGTCACACAACTGAGGGGTACTGAACACAGGTACACAACAAAAAATAAACACGCAGTGACAACCATTGAAAGCACTATACTTAGCTGTCAAGTGAAGTATATAGTAAGTATAAAGTTAGTAAAGTGTAAAGTAAGTAAAGTAAAGTAAGTAGGTATAAGTAAGTAAAGTATAAAGTAAGTAAGTATAAAATACGTGAATTTTGAACGACGAAAACCCAGGTGACGCCCACAAGTGGTGTCTCCTCCAGCCTGAGCATAAAGAGGCGTCAGGATCCCCGTGGCCCCCCTTCTATTTCAGCGATCTCCTGCATTGTCCTTCTCCCGTTTTCCACTATCTCAGTGTTCAACGGCATAGGACTTACTAGTGAGTCCTGGTGTAACGTACGTAAAGACAGGTGTAACCAATTTACAGTATTTTTTTTCTTATTTATGCGCATTACGCATAGAAGTCAAAGCGCCGTTAACGTGACCACGGAACACGGAATAACGCTCCATGTTGGTCCTGCCTGATTGGTCGATTTCGCCTGTCAGTCAAGCAAGCGAGCGTCCTCAACACTGCAATCGCTTTTCATTGGCCAGTTCGAAATTTCAGATTTGCCCCCGTGGAACATCCAAAGAGTGAAGGCACGAAACAAATCGATGAGTATTCGATATTCCGTGGTAGAATGGAGGCGTTATGTACCTTTTGCCTCGCCATCCATTCTTTCGGCATCTAGAGTTTCGTCCCGTACTATTTTCAAAATCCTGTCCGGCCTGCTGGTAGCTGTTAACACAAGCCACGTCTCGTCACACGCGTTAAGGTTTATCTCATAGAAAATCGCACAGGCTTTGCAGTCTGATGCGGATATCGTTTGCCTTGAAGAAAAAGCGCGAAAAATATGTAAGAGCAGAACATTTTGACGTGTTCGAACGCCCAGTATAACACACCCGCCATGCTGTTGTCATAACTACGCACTCAGATGCTGACAGAAAGGTGGCGGGATTGAATCCCTGCCTCAGCGGCCGCACTGGAGATGAAAAATGCCTGAGGCTGGTGTACTGGTTTAGGTGCGAGGTAAATAACCCCCAGGTAGTCCAAATTTCTGAAGCCCTTCACTCCAGCGTCTGTCGTAGCCATGTGGAATTTATTTTGGGACGTTAAACGCCACAAAATGATTATTAAAATTTTCAAGTAGACAATGTTCAAACGCGGTGCTGGAGGAACCTTTCAACAATAACCGCACGAATACTCATCATGCTTCTGAGAATTTGTTTTCTAGTATTTCTGACACAGGTGTCAGCAAAGGGGAATTCAGAAACAACTTTAACCTCCACACCCTTCCCTCCCTCCCCTTTACAAAGACACATTCCTTCCCGCCACCGAAGCAACACGAGCGCCCCCCCCCCCCCTTTCCCCACCGCTATACAACACGGGTTCTCTTAACACGTTTTCAACACGGGACAGGTGATTCACGATGACTGACTACAGTGTAGACCATGCGAGCCATTTTTAGTCGAATGCAAGCTTTTGCACCCAGATCTGCAGACCAAGCTATGGAATCGCCAACTAGCCCATTTGACGAACCTGCTAAACAAGACCGACACGGTCGCAGTGCAACGTTCTCCGGCTCTTTCGAACGCCCGCCACGTGCATGCAGTTCGCACCAAGAAGGATTGAAGAAAAATTTTTGGAGTGGAAGCTCCCGCAATGCTCTTGCCAGCAGAAGCGAAGCCACCTTTTGCCACTGCTAAGATGGCGGAAAAACATGCTGTTTTCTGTTAGTGCCCGCTTAGAGATCAAGTGGCCTTGATATGTTATGTTAATGCTACGTTAGTTCTATATTAAAAGATAGTTGTTCCCGACGAAATAACACACAGAAACGAGTATCGATGACTGAATCTTCAAAGAACTTTGCCTCCAATTAGAGACTCACTAAAGAAAACTAGTAACAGTAAGACGCACTTGAGGCACTATATGTGACCCGAAAACATTCCCACATTAAACTCGTTGGGCGTGCGAGGGAAACGCTTCGTTTTTATTCGCTGATCCGTTAACATATGTAAACATATCTTTTTGTAGCAACATTTTTTTGTGTTTGTGGATGTGTTCTGTCGCGATGTTCTGTTGGATTGTAATTGATGTCCACTGTCTGTGAGAATAAATGTCTCTAAACAATCGCTGAACGGTGACACTTCATCATGCCCCTAGTAAGATGGCTGCCATCTTGCCAGAGGAACGGCGTCAGTTTCGCACAATCATTTCCACTCCAGCAATTTTTTTTTTTTAATCCTCCTCTGTTCGCACGCGTGATTCACACTTCAAGCAAACGTAGAGCATGGTCGTAGAGCATGGCAAGCAAAAAGGGGAATAGTGCGACCACGGCGAACATCGGTTTGACATTTAACGCCGCCTTAGAGAGGGTTTCAAGAATTGTATGTAACGGGCATGTCGGATCTTCAACCTTATAAGGAACGGTGTTGACACACGCATGACAAAGCAGCTGCGCTTAGCTACCGCGCACTTTTCCCACAGGCAAGCAGCGTATCGTACACGTGCAGAGGTGGCCAATGTTTAAGATAAGCCACAAACACCACCACGAGAGACCATGGGTGAGCGCAGGATTGGGATGAAAGGAGCTTGGATGGGGGGGGGGGGGGGGTTACAGTTTTCGCGCCAATCGGACGGGAAACAAGCGTCGCGGTGGCCAGGCGCACAGGCGAAAATGAAGCGATGTCGTGTTGATTGATTGATATGTGGGGTTTAACGTCCCAAAACCACCATATGATTATGAGAGACGCCGTAGTGGAGGGCTCCAGAAATTTAGACCACCTGGGGTTCTTTAACGTGCGCCCAAATCTGAGCACACGGGCCTACAACATTTCCGCCTCCATCGGAAATGCAGCCGCCGCAGCCGGGATTCGAACCCGCAACCTAAGCGATGTCGTGTTTACTCGCGCCGGCTTGCCTTTGGTGCCTGAATTTCCGGGGTTGAAGGTTCGAAGTAGAGAGGTGATCGTCCGCCATTGTTGTAAAAAACCTGCACGACCATCACACCACACATTCGACAATGACAGGAAATGCAGCTGATTTGGCGTCCCCTTAGACGAATAAGAGATTTAGAAGTGGGGGAGGGGTCACGCCTATGAGACGGACGTGAGCTGTCCTATATGACGCTATGAAGGATTGGAAAAAAAAAGTGCGATATGTTTCGCGTAAACCGCAGGTTAGACGAAATGTTCCGAGTGTGGCTACAACAAAATAAATGTTCCAATTAGCCACGCAAAGAAAAGACTAAAGTGACAGCAGCCCACGCCCGCTGAAATTAAATTATGTAATATAAATTTCGCTTTTACGAAGAACCACTCGCGGTATACAAGTAACCGACGAAATCAATTTTGCCACCCCACATTTTCTTTTTCTCCTCGGACTCCTGAATTGCTGAGATTTTTTTTTTTTGCGGGCGTGCACTCTAAAAAATATAATAAATAAATGAATAACCAGTGTTCGCATAGTTAGCTGCAAATAACTCAATTACTGTTCATGGCAGTTTGACTCTTCAGCACGCATGCACTATGATACAGTAAAAATATTAAAGAATGTATACGGAAGCAATTGTAATAACTATAACTTTCCCGCCTTTTTGCTTCCTTTCCTCGCGAGGACATTTCATCTGCGAGTTGCACTTGCTATTCTGTGAACGGACTCTTTGTTCGCCGAGTGTCGGAGCAGTCGCTAAGAAGTCCTAACTCAGCAGCGATAAAAATATGTTAGCAAGGATGATATAGAGTAAACTCGCAAGATAGCGTGAATGAAAGATCAGTAGTTGGAGAAATGATTATGATATATATCGTAATTTATCATTACGAAACAGTCGACAGCAGCGCGAGGGAACGCTGACAAAGCGGAAGGAAAACAAACAGTTGAAATCAGTTGCTCACAACCAATGTAGAGGATTAGCGAAGGAGTGGGTGGATTACCTACATTACATTAGGTCGTGTTGGCTATCATGTGGTACTGGGCTGCTGCGGATAAATGACACGATAAATTTAACACGCACATGACGCGTAATGAACGAGAAGCATGCAGTCTGCTTTCTCTCTCCTTCACGTTCATGCTTAACTCGGAATTTTTCAATTAAAAAATTTAGACGACTTCAGGTGTATTTAGTGGCGACAGCGCCGAGTGTTTGATTCACTTCTTTAACTCATGCGGACACGTGGGCGATGATGTTCCTTCACGCATGGCTCGTGCCCACACTAATCTGTATGGGTATTAAATCATGTGGGACTGGGCCGCACATTTTTTTTCTTTCGTTATTTCTCGTTTATTTTATTTTCTACGTGTGACTCATACTCCTACATCCAACGCGCGTCTCACGTAACAGACGTAACAGACGAGCATGTCATGTTTGATGTCAAGACCCATCAGTCATGATAGTCATACATCCTCGCCCTTGCAGGTTATTTTTTTTGTTGAGGGGGGGGGGGGTATCTGTTTTTTTTTTCAAATACTGTTTGGACCCATAGCCAAAGGCTAGAATAGGGTCCAATGATGCGATACTAAATAGCAAAGTATACAAACGATAGCACAAGGCAACAATAGCACATGGGCCAAAACAATAGAACAAGGCATTGAACCAGGATACAAGATGCTAAACATTGCGAATATAGAAAAGAAGGTTAGGCATTGTACATACATATATATTCAGATACTCGAACTTGGGTAAGATAACAGAAACATGACATTTTTATACACAAACAAAAGAAAGGTAATGAGTAATAACAACTACGCAGTAAACTTTCACTGGACGTAGTGATACTTATATGCAAGAATTGAACGATTTTGTTAATGTTAAGGGGTTTACGGAGACACATTAAGGATTGCAAGGAAGTGTTTTAACAACACCGATTTGTTGGTGACTCATAGGTGCTGCACAAGAAACCTAATGTGGCCACTTGCTATTACCATAAAATAAAATATATCATAACATGTGTTGTCCGTGCTTCTTATCTGACAACCTAATGGGGTCTTAAATGAAATAAACTAATGTGATGCCACGTACGGTGCTTAAGCAGATTCAAGACCCCGTTCACGTTGGGCGACAGCATGACTGCATGGTGGTTGTAGATGAAACAGGAAAAAAAAAAAGATTTCAAGCGTTTCATTTGGTGGGCAAGAAAAAAAAAGTTGATAACTTCTTTTTCCCCTGTGGGACGATATACCACAGCAAGAGAAACTGACGAAGTCCGCTACGAGCTCTGTCCATGCCTGTGATTTTGTATAGTGGAGAATACCTTTGCGGTTAGTTGGTTGATCCTAGAGTTAGTTGGTCAACCCACTACGGGGGGGGGGGGGGGGAAGGGGTCTGTCTCGAAGCGTGTGGCCGTAGAATTTGTGACAAAAGAAAGAATATGCGAAATATATATAAATACGTATACATATACGGTGCACGATATCGACGCCCACGACGGTGAAATCCAGCTGAGAGTGTCCATATAATTGCTATCGCAATCAAATATAACTCATGCTGAAGCAAAAATGTTAGTGGTCATTTATTTTTCTTTACGAAATGATAATTAAGCGAGTATCGGGTTCTGCAACACAAGTGTTCGCTTAGCAGAGCGACACTATATTAATAAAAGCATTCGATTACCCAGCTAAACAGGGTATGCCGACATATATGAACATTTCTTTCTTTCTCAACCTCGAGTTTCTGCGTTTATTATTTTTTGTCGGCCTTTTTATGCACACCAAAAATGCTGCTTTCAACCAGCAAAATACCATATTGTTTGCTTTTATCGTAGTTTTTAGCCACCTGGCTCACAGCTAATCCCTCAAAGAAAGCGAGAACCCCCCCCCCCCCCCCTCCGGGTTGACTGGCCACGAACAGCAACAATTCGGTTTTGTCACTCGAGCCATGTCATTCGTGTACGGATGGCGTCGACGAGCGTTACAAAGCGAAGGTGCAGGAGAAAAAAATGAACCGGACATCCTGACATTGTTCGCGCTCCGTCTCACTACACTGTATGTAAACAGATTCTCGCGACGCAACAGGTCAACGCACGAACGCTAGGCCTACGGCTGCCAAGTATCTTTTTCTCTTATTTACGCCGACGTCTGGAGCGCGCCAAGGCTGGCGCGTCTACCGAAAAGTCGAGAGTTGCCCCGCCAGTGAGCACCGCGTAGTATGCGCTCTGCCAAGTCCCGGCGTGCCAAAACACGAGACTCGTGCCTGCTTTATTCGCGGCAAGCAATTAGCCCTGCCTGGTGGACGAAAAAGAAGACGTCAACTGCCGGGCTTCATTGCCAAGGTAAGGAATGAGATACGCTATTGGAGCAACTAGCCGCGCGGTTCCGTCAGCCAATAGCGCGCGAGAACTCGAGCGTTGTGCGTCACGCGGGTTCAGAAAGATTCCGTCACACGGGACTACGCTCGGAGGCGATTGGAAAGGTGAACAACACTAGAGCAACGTGCTGTTCATTTCTACTCTGAAGTCGAGTCCCCCCCCCCCCCCCCCCCCCGTGACAACGTGACAGTCTCCGCGTTTCCGTCCCGAAATGCGTCATCACCGTCAAGCACCTCCGTGACTTTGACAAAAACATCCAAGATGTCCGAGATATCGACGAAGGCGTAGAACCGGTAATGCGCTCGAAAAAGTTACGTCCACGCGGAATAGCTCGAAAATAGAACGACGCCTTCGGGAAACATTGAGCGTGAGACGTCGTCGGGTCGTCTCGATTCTCTTTGGCACATAAGGCCAGCGCGGAGGACGGACCTCCGAAAGAATCTTCCCCCCATCTTTCGTTTCAGCCGGAAAGAAGGCAAAACGTGTCACTGACCGACTAGTGACAAGCTACACAGATAGAACGCATGCGCGAAGTTTGCCCCCCCTCCCTCTTTCTCCTCCCACAGTTCCCTTACTCTCTTACCCTTTCTCTCTTCAAGATCTCCCATGTTCCTGTAGGAACAGCCATTAGGAAGCAAGGGCCTCTATTCGGGCACCCCTTCGTCCTTTCTAAGCCACTGCCTAGCCTTTTCATTCCTCCAACGACCGAGCAGGAAAAAAAAAAAAAAGTTGCCCTCGACGGCGGGGCAAGTGGGCAAGTGCATGCAGATGCCTCCTCGCCCCATGCACCACCCTCCCCACCAGAGCCGTGACGTTGCAGCCCGCTTTCGCTTACCTTGGTAGCCGAGTCTGGCCGAGTCCAGTAGCCCATATTTGCAGCAGCGCGTTCAGACGTCGCAGGTTCCGGCGTCTGCTAAGCACCCTGCACTGAGTGCGCGCACTTGGCGTGGTTCGGCTGCGACACTTGGGACTTTGAGCACCGCTGCACCCGGCTAGCGTGTTACGTTGCTAGCATCCTCGCGCTGGAATTTTGACGCACGCTTTGCAAGGAACCTGGATTACTAACCAGCGACTGTGTTCAGCATGCCCAAAGTATTTTTGGTGCGACACCCTACGTGCCGGCGGCGCCGGTCGCCGTCTTCACCTGCTGTGACGCCCCCGCCAAGCCCGAAGGAGCGGACGCAGTCTCAAAACTTGACGACATACCCTCTGGACGGTGCGAAGCTCCTAATGGGTAAGTGTTGCGCCGACTTCGGCGAGATCGCAAGTTCCGGACTTGGCGATTGAAATGCATTTGGGCAGAAGCCACCAAGTCATAAGGTGGACCTCGGGTCCAGAAACTACTCGCAGCGCCACGTTATACATGCAAGTGCATGAAGCATACCTGAAAAGACTGGACTATTGCGCGGCTTCACCCGCATAGTGTGGCATCTCGCTTCTCGAATTCCTTCGTCTGTTGTTTGGGAGGCGGGAGCAATCAGCGAGAAAGAGTAGCGTTCGCTTTTTGTTTAGAGGCACCTCTCAACCGGCGATTTCGTTTTGCATTCAAAGCGAGTCGCCCGCGAAGTGCCAACATCGTACAGCTTTCACGCGGTCGCTGCCACGGTGTTCCATATTCCGGTCGCGTTCTTCGCAAGAGCGCGTGGAATAGGCGATGCGCTGGCGTAGCCCGGAAACGAGAAAAACCCTTTGGGTGCGTCGCGCATAGGAGAAGCGCATCGGCGGAGATGGGACCTTGAAGATCGGCGCGCGGCGTTTTTCCTTGAACTAGGAAGCGAGCTGCCCTTGCCCTTGGTGCCGCCGGCTCGGCACCGGAAAAACACGCCGCGGTAAACACGTGACGCAACCGCGATGCCCCGGCGCTTTTTTTCCCCCGAGTTGCGTTACGTGGGCGCCTCGCGCGAATGAGAACGACAATCGTGCTTCGTGTCTGTATCAAAACTCTAGGCTCAGTCCTATCTTCACTACGCGGCAGTTATCGCAACCGATTCCCCCTTGCACTATTTCTTCTAACGGTTCTTGGCGCGCATCTGGTGTTTCTTTTTGCCGGGCACGCACCAGATGTCCGTGCGTCTTGCGAAACTGCTTTCGCTGTCCGTTACGGGCCCCGCTATGTTCAAAGAGGGTCAGTTTCCTTCCGCCCGAAGGACTCGCCTACCACCGGTTGCGTCTTCGCGCATGCTAACGACGATCGCGAGCGGGGAAGCATTTGGTGAAGCGCTACGCAGCAGATTGCCGTTGAGGCTTGCGTGTCCAGAGAGGAGGAACCGTTTGCTTTTCCGCTTTTATTTTCAAATTCGTGCTGTGCACCGTAGTAGTTAGTCGAGTGACCGCTTACTGAAGTGCGAACATTCCAAGGTCTTTTACGTTACGTGCACTTACTCTAGTTATTTAGACAGCGCCTTGCGCGCATGTTGCACGTCAGATTTTTTTTCTCGACTACAGTTTCGTGTTAACGTGTCATACACGAAGCGGTGTGCCGACTAGCCCCCGGCTCGTTTTCAAAAAAAAAAAAAAAACGGTTTCTGTGTGTCCGCATCCCTTTTGCATTCGCTTAGTCCACCGTTTCGCATGCTCTTGTGGAACCGTTTCACCTTTTTTCAGCAGTGTTAAGAAATTGCTTGCGACACACCGACAGAGGAGCCGTCGTAGATGCAATCCGTCTGCCTTAGGCAGCGGAGAGTCCAGACGAAAGCGCCGCCCAGCGTCGCGTTCAGATACGCTCGTTTTCATTCGCCGTTTGGTCGCGCACCTACGCGCGGCCAGCAGGTCATGTATGGATATCGGCGCGTGGAAAAGAAAGCGCTCGTCGTGCACTATGTTCAGACCTGCCGCTGTGGCGGCAAACCGGTTGGCGCTGGCGCAACGCAATGCCCGGCCCTTTCGCCGCCGGAGGAAGGTGAAAGTGTAGCCGTTCATTGCCAAGGCCGGATTCACTCTCGCCGACCGTTCACGCGCGCTCTTGCGAGGCATTCCGGGCGAAGGGAAGGGAACCTGTCTGCATTCGGGCAGCGTGACAGGTTGCGTTTGTCGCGCCGCGTAGTTTCCGTTACTTTTTTTGTCGTTGCGCCGCCGCCGCGGGGAAGGAGGCGCGGCGCTGCTGACGTGAGACGCGCTAACGACTTTCTGCTCTCGCTGCGCCCTCTTCCTCCCTTTTCGGCCTCTTGTTGTTCTGGATGACAAAAGGGAATGGTCGTTATGGCCGAGGGACCGAAAGCAACGCCGCATAATTGCGGGACCGTATACTGCATTTTAAAGCTGGTTACATTCACGGGTCGTTCGCTGTTTCGTTAATTTAATGAGAATGGTAGTGATCAAAGCTGTTGCTGTTGTAGGAGCAAGTGTGGCAGAAGCTCGTACCGCAGCGAGAAAATATTACTCATAGGCCACCAAATGTGTGCTTTACCGAGGAGTAGCTTCCAGTTAGTGGCAACCACTTGCTGAAATTAGTAGGTACTTTGTGCTGGAATTGTCAAAGGTTGTACAGAACCCTAAATGGCAGCTTCTGCGAATTTGCATCCTATTTTGCTTATAGGATGAGTGTATTTCACATGCAACACTGTAGTAAACTTCATGGCTGGAACTGTGTGAATGACGCGCTCTTCCAGCTAATAAGTTATGGCAACTCGCCCCCCCCCCCTTTTTTTTTTACGACTACGGAGCTCGTTTTCTCGTCGTTGCTCAAACATTTCCGGAAATGACGTGTGGTCCTAATCATGTTGGCAAAGGAGCTGCGCCAGTGGCGACAACTCGCGGTGCCGTGATCAACCACATCTTCATAGTTCCGTTTTGTAAGACAGCTGCTCCTGGTCAGATGAACTGATATTATGTATTAAAAAAAGGCATTTCTCGTTACGACTAAGTTGCTAATACATTACAGGGGTCTCTTGAAGTTGGACTTGGCTGGTGAGCAGCGATGCTTTCAGCATATGTAAGGCGGGAGAAAAAACGAGCGCATAGCGACAGGGACAGCATAGCGGAAGTCTAGTATGGCAAGGATAAAGGAAAGGTGAAGGCAAAGCGCGATAAAACAGCGGAGTTTCAAAGTAACCAATGAGAGGCTAGTGAAAGGAGTAATCTTCTGAGCTTTGATCCTGCTTTGCTAATCCAAGCTCTTTTCTTCTTTGCTAAGGAAAAGCTGTGAAAACATCAGCTGGTCATTGATGCTTGCAAGAGCACAACGACATCATTCTTTTACTCCAGCGTTTGTCCTAAAGGAGCCGGTTTGGAGGTTGCAAAAAACGTTGAACGGAACGCTGCAGCATTTACGAAAAGGTGTTTTGGTTGTAGTTGTTATTTACACCGCAGTCACCGAAGGCTCGCATATAGCTTTATTGTTTGGCGTTTATATCGACACTCGCTGTGCGAACTACGTAAATTCCGGCACTGCTCATGCCGTTGTGACGCGAGGTAAAGCGCATTGCCTTGGATGTTCTTCCCTTCCCTGCCTTGATTCGCCGCTAAATTGATAGGCCGCGCAGGGTCTTCTTCCATGATGAGGTCAGTGTTCTGGAAATGATAAAAATCTCTTCGCAGTCGTGTGTTTACTTATGGTTTTCTTTTTCTTATCAAATATGCAAGGTCGCTGCTGTCTACAAAGTGAGGCCTCCTCCCCCACCCCCCTTTTTTCTTTTCCTTGAATGTAATCTGCTTTCTGGGTAAAAAAGCCAACAGTACGGGAGTGGTAAGATAAAGCTCTCTTGCTCAGGCAAAGCGACAGTGACGGTTAAAAGAACACTGACGCCACATGTCTGAATACTCTTACTTCCCGTTAAATGAAGGTCCCGGTATTTGAAAGCCTAAAACGTTGGCAGGCGCGAAAGAGGGGAAGACGATACTTTGTCTCTGCACTCCATTCCGGTGTAGGGGCTCGGTGTGAAAGGGGAGGAGGTAGGGAAAGGGGGGAGCACTGTAGTAACATTGCCCACGCCGCCCCATATAATAGAAAACCATAATCACGCCTATGCTAAGAGAAAATCCTGATAAGTCTCCAAAGTTAATATAAGGGAACACTAATGGCTCCTCTACGAACCAGTGGTGTTATATTCACAGGAGGGGATGGTGTCGTCAAGATATTTTCGATCTAGCCCGATAGCGTCGAGTATTAGGCCGCGAATCGATTATAGGAATAGCCGACTCCAGACGGAGAGAGCACCAAGACGTGGAGTTTCGTTCTGCATCACGACTTCTCGACACATGACATACACTCGGCTCCTGTGAATCAGAAGACATTTTAAGACTATCTTGAAGATGCAGGAGTTTCAGAACGACGTGTAATCAATTACAATAACGTAAAGATACTAACCAGAAGAGGAGGATATCAAATGAATGTTCTTCCTTGGAGACTTAAAAGGCAACGCACACTTATTTTTCTTTTGATCACACTAAGACACCCTTTCTTATAAGCTAAAAAAAAAGTGATGATGTAGTTCGCGTAGATAGAAATAACCGGAAGCTGCATGCAAATCGAGAGAGTTTTTCTAGACTTGTCGGGCAAAGGCTATCGCAAGAGACACAAAACTACAGGCAGATCTACTACCGAACGCTCCACTGGTACTTCAGGAGCGACATGTGCGAATTCCCAAGACAGACGCATTGTTACCAACTTTTCTCCGTGTCTCTCAGGTGGAGCCTTTGTTTTCCTCCAGCACTTTGTAGTGCAAGTATTTCTTACAGAGTATGATTGTTGCCGGACAGCTCTAAACAGCTGGAGGAAGATGCCCTGTGGCAAAGTCGTTGGTTGCGAATGGTAGCAGTATCATACTAGTGAAAGTGGCTGGATTCCTCGTTCTCGAGCCGACAATCCCCATCGTAAACATATTGGCCCGGAGTCACAATACCTTCTTCGCTTACACATTCGGCATCGGTCTTGACTTTGAATTGTGAAGCTCGGGTTTTCTGGTCAGCCTGGCTAGTGCCCGGGCAGGCAAGCCTTTTCGTCCCCCTCTTTCTTCCACACGCTGGCGAAGAAAGGGCGGCGTGAAAGTGGCTGAGCAAGCGCTCCGCGATACGCATCTCCCTCTCGAGGCTCGACCCCCGCAAGAAAGCGGCCACCGTATCGATGGTGGCCCACCCTGGGCGCGCTCGTCGGTAACTTACTGACCCACAACAACAACAAGCGACCGGCACGCGCAGATGTCCGCCGTCCTACCGGTCAGTCCTTGAAGTGCACCAGGAAGCAATTTGCTGAAGCGTCGGGCGCGCGCTCTGCGACTCCAGCTGCCGGGCCGGCGGCTTAGAAAGGCACGTTATACACCTCTACGCTCCCCCCACCCTTTCCGCTACTACCTCACGTTGTTCCGTAAAAGGCACTGCTGCAACGTCCACGCACACAGTGTCGTCCTTTCTCTTCAGCTGCCCGGCCTTGCCCTGTTCGCGGAAGGAGAGCGCCGTTTTGCCCAGCTCTTCCTTCCTCCAGGTGGGAAGAAGGGTGGCCCCCCCTTACAGGCTGGAATGCTGCCCCCCTTAAGTCTGAGCGCACTGGTGTGGGCAGCGGTTAAAGGAGGAAGCCCGCTGCTTCCTAGTGCTCACAAGCGGGTTATACGATGCACCACCGCCGGTGTTTCGCCCCTTCCTCCCCCTCGGTCGTTTCCTCGAGACTTGCTCTGGATGCTCATTTCACTCTCGGCTTCCTCTTCAATGGGCCGTCGGTCAACTTCTTTTATGGGCATCTTTGGCCTTCTTCTTCTGTGTGTGCTTCTTTATAACCAGCTGCGCCGCCACGCTTATTGGCGCCCTCGTTAACAAGCCGCGCCACTTATTTTGTTTTCTTTGTTTTTGCCTGCTGATCATTCTCTGCATTGGTGAGATCGGTCACGGAGCGTTTCGTTTGAGGCGTCGGTGATTTACGACTCGTGCTGGCTGCGTTGAGATTCTGGAAAGATAATTATACTTTGCTGTCTAATTTAACGTATAAGTTGCCTTTCCTCTTTCCCCTGCGGGTTATCCCTGCGACGCATCGAAACGTTTGCCTCTGCTTTCTGCTTTTATAGCCCTCGACACTACCGCTTTCCTTCCGTCGAGTCAGATCGTAACGGTAGGATGGTAGCTTTCGAGCTCACGACCCTGCTGCGTCAGTTGGTAAAAAGATACCAGTTGGTTTCTTTTTCGGCAACTGGAGATGACCGAAACGCGAGCATAAGAGAACCTTTCCCGAGAAGATTCGTGGTGGTACCGTTGTGTGGAGCTGGCCTTTTACAGCAACCGCGGGAGTCCAGCCACTCTCCTGCGTTAGCCTTGTAGTCTCCGCAGCGGGTAGCACCGCGAGACATCGCGGCTTAGGATCTCCTCGAGAAACGGGCCCGCGGGGCTCAAAGAGAAAAGAGACATTCTCCCCTTGTCGCTTCCTTGGCGACAGAGTTGAACCGTCTGCCCCCTTCCTACTGCCGGGCTAACTTTAGTTTACCGAACAGCCAAGAAAGAAAAAAAAAGCCATGTCGTTCAGTTAGCAGCATGCTGACCTTTTTTGCAAGACCGCTCGCTTGGCTGTTGTCCATGCAAGCCTCTTCACCGCCCCGTTCAACTTATCTTTTTTTTTCTTTCCCGCGGTTTCCCCATTTAAGGGCGCATAGCTAAGTGGGTTCCTCGAACGGTTTCTGGTGCGCGCCTCGGGATCGCAGTTGCTGCGCGATGGTTGTGTTTGCACTCAATGGCCGCTGGTTTGCAATCCGCCGTTGGGCAAGCTCCACGTATGCTATTACAGAGAAGACGTTCAACTGTCGCCTGCTTCGTCGTACCAGAGAACAGTTTCGTTCTGGCCGATCGCCTTCTCCCGTGTTCTTTGCGATGCCATCTTGCAAGTTTCTCGCGAAACGGTGAAAGCCCTTCCTCAGTGCGGCCCTGCATTTCCAGTCGTCGTTTGCAAGCACCAGTATCGAAACCCGGTCCGTTTTGCGATTCGTCGTATACATAACCGCACTTCCGGGACAGAATTACAGGTGTCATTGTAAAAGCTGCTGGTGCGTCTTGTCGTTGAATTCGCGTAGGAGATACGTTATTGAGAGGCAGCCAGTATTATCGATGAAAAGAGCAACAATGCCATTTCATTGATGTCATAATGCCTGCTTCTACGCAACATTAGCGTTTTGCCACCTAGATGCTAAGTTCGCAAAGTGCGTGATAATGTGCCTCTACGCTCAATCAAGTAATCGCCCTTCCGAATTTTCTGCGCAGATTTGGAACAACCAGTGTACAGCTGCGCAGATGGATTCACTCGCCTGAGCATTCCGCCCTCGTCTCCTCCGACGCCACCTTCGTCGAACGAAGGAGATAAGGGCTCCCAGCAGAGCGGCGATGACCTGTCTTCGGAGGAGTCCTCCTCCGAGGTGTCATCTTCCACGTCCTTCCTGATCCACGTGCCCCGGCCTCTTCCGACATCGCACCCTGTGCCGCTAACGCAAGACCCACGACCTCTGCGGGTGCCCGTGATCCAGTCCCCCATTTCCCGTTACCCAGCCATGACGAGCCGTCCACTGATCATGCCTCCGTCCATGGACATGCCGCTGGACGCCAGAACCCGCGTGCCAGCCCCTTCGCCCATGGCGTACGTTCCCTACCAACCGCGTGCGTCTCCCGTAGCCAGGCACTCTCCCCCGCCTATGTCCAAGAAGGCCATGAACGACGATGATCTGCCTCCTTGTACAAACGAAGAGTTGCAGGTCCGACTAAGCTTCATGCGGCAACGGCTGAACGTCCCCATGGAGGTGGATATCGAGTTTGTCAATGGCGGCCATGGCATCAAGAACCCGTTCCTGAACAAGGCTGGCCGACGGGCTGGTGTCCAGTGTCCTCGGCCGCCGTCGGCAGCAGACTCTCACGACTCGAACAGCAGCTCTCGGTCAGTGGAGTCTCCTCTAGGTTCTCCTCAGAGGTCGCTGCAGACGCCAGTGCCGCCGCCACCACCGCAGCAGCGGCCGGTGCAGCAGCATCAGCAGCCTGCAGCGAGACCTCAATCAACCAGCAAGTTAGTTGCGCTTGTACTCAGTGCCCCTGTCACGTGGTGGTGTGTGCTAGCTTAGGGGGACCTACCAACAGTAGCATTATTCGACGCGAAAACCAGGTATACAGTAACGTATGATCCGCTCATTCACACTTAGGCACAAGAATGGTTCGGGCCTCTGGCATAGCCCCAGGGAGGGCGTAAGGGGGTCAATCACCCTCCACTCAGAAATTTTTCTTCTTTGTATGCTCATGCTATATATATATATAAAATGTGCGTATGTGTTTGCACGCACTAACATACATATAAAAATCGTTGGTTCCCCTTCACCCGAAAAAATTATTTCCTCCAATTAGGAAGCGTCTTATGACCTGGCCCTATCGTGAATTCTAGTGATAGTTAAACATTTTGGAAGCAGGGAGGTTATCTGCACCTGCGTGACAGTGGCACTATATTGTGTTCATTGCAGTGTCGTGTAGATTTTGTTCTCTTCTTTAATATAACGCTAGCCTAAACAAGCGCAACTCGAGCTGCACCTGACCACGGTCGCTTGTTTTCTCCCATAGGCTTTCGTGCGGGGAGTGCGGCAAGACCTTCGCCCTGCAGCGGCTTCTCAATCGCCACCTCAAGTGTCACAGCGACGTCAAGCGGTACCTGTGCACCTTCTGCGCAAAAGGCTTCAACGACACGTTCGACCTCAAGCGCCACACAAGAACGCACACCGGTAAGACATTAATTCTTCTCTTTGCGCTTGTGCGGTCGGCGTGCCGTAAAAAAACTTGCAAATTTCAGCCAGCTTGGTCTCATACTTGCAATAAGAACTGCGCTCCCATATGTACGCTCCTTGCTGACTAAAGAAATGTGTCCTTTCCTCCTCCTCCCTGCCACAGGTGTCCGCCCGTACTCTTGCGACCGATGCGACAAGGCGTTCACGCAGCGCTGCTCGCTCGAGTCGCACACGCTCAAGGTGCACGGCATCCAGCACAAGTACGCCTACAAGGAACGCCGGGCCAAAGTGTACGTCTGCGAAGAGTGCGGCCACACGACCAACGAGCCCGAGGTGCACTACGTGCACCTCAAGGAGCACCACCCTTTCAGTCCGGCCTTGGACAAGTTCTACGACAAGAGGCACTTCAAGTTCACCAAGGGCACTTTCCCCGTGGGCATTCTGCGCATGCCCCCTGCCTCAGCATGAGCGGCGGCGTCTTCAAGGCGTCAGCCACGCGGGAGCGCCTTCTTCCCCGACTTTGCGCGTCCGTCCGTCGAGGGCATTTCGCGTGTTCTGCGAAGGAAACGGTACACCTCACGATGCGCGCTTAAAAGGGACGCTATAGGGAAGGATTTAATTCAAAGTATAGGACACTCCAGGCTACATGCCATTGGAGACAATCGGAGCATTGCGGAACTCTTAAAGGGCTAAACTACGGAAACGTAAGATTGACTCCTGAAAGCTCTGAAGGGGTGTAGGGAATAATACGTGCGTTGCCTCGGAGCCACAGATTGTTCCCGAAAACAAATATTGCCGAAAAGAAAAGTATTGGCTTGTTCCATAAGTAAGACGCGGTCGCAAAAAAAACTTTGCGCAAAAGAGACATAAGTGATTCATAACAGCCACGAAAATGAGGCTTTGAAATAGGCCTGACAGCTCAAAGGAACACATCCTATTCTTCCCAGGCGCAGCTGCGGGGACTTTCCCCTGTGGCCAGAATTTACGCTCATTCTTGTATTGATGTTCTGGTTCGGCAATCAGGCGTCTATCGAGGCGATCGCGTCTTGTCACAAACGTAAAAATTTTCAAAACTTCCAGTGCACAAACGTAATGGCCTCTAAGGCAGCTTCTTTTATAAAAAGACAGCTTCTGCCTTTGTTTTGTTGACACTTGTATGTATAAAACACACAGAAGCCTCTTTAGTGACCCTTCAAAGCTGCGGCATCAGTGTGGCTAAGTTGTGCCTCGCAAGAGCACGCGCCAGCACTGAATGTTAAATTTTGTGTGTTGAATGTCAAACGTTCTTACGACTGTGATACCTGGCATCTCACTAATGTAAATAGATGATCCCTGCGGGGGTTTCTTCATTAATTTATGTTCAACCACACATTCCTTCGCAATGTTCTTGTTCTGTCTTTTTTTGTTTTCCGCATCAAGTCCGTGATGCCAGTATTGTGATTCGCGCCTTTCGCTTCTGGCGCACGTGCTTTTTTTTCTTTTTTTTGTGGTGCCGTCCAAAAGAACATGCATCGGATGTTGCGGTGCAGTACAAAGTTTTATGTGTAAATATTTTGTTTGTGTTTGTTGAACACGGGTTGTTCATCTTTCGATCACTTCCCCATTCGTTTCTGCCCATTTTTTTGTCCATTTGATGCACATTTGTTTAACGAGCTGAGCCTGTGCTTCTAGTAATTTTTTTCGCTCATTTCATTCAAAAAATAATACATTAAAATTGACAAAAAACAAGCGTCGTTACGAGATGCTCTCCTCGGAACTGGCTGGATGAAAGGATAATGCCAAGCATACTTTCTTTACTGATTTAAAACTTGCTACTTACGTTCGGCGGTTTCTACTTACGTTCGGAGAGCGCCTGTCTTTGTTCATAGACTTTCATTGTTCATGTTGAATAAATAGTCAAAAACCTGGATCATTGCGTCTGGAATCCATAATTACCTGCCCGTGGAATTCCCACTGGCTGAAGCTATTCAGTTTTTCAAGAGCAAGGATAGTACTCAGAAATGATTCCGTGTACTATGCTGGCCGATTATCGCATCTAAGAGAATGACAGCAACTTATAACGATTGCTGGGGTAGTCCCAAAACGGTGATGCGATAATGAGTGCGACAGCGAGTGGGCAAATGGTGACATTCAGTGCCGGCCACATGTAGAGTTAGACAAGGAGAGCAGAAAGGTGGGTCTTAAAATTAATCTGCAGAAAACGAAAGTAATGTACAACAACCTCGGCAAGGAGCAGCGCTTCGAGATAGGTAATAGTGCACTTGAAGTTGTAAAAGACTATGTCTACTTAGGGCAGGTAATAACCGCAGAGCCGAACCACGAGATTGAAATAACTAGAAGAATAAGAATGGGGTGGAGCACGTTCGGCAAGCACTCTCAAATTATGACAGGTAGATTGCCACTATCCCTCAAGAGGAAGGTATATAACAGCTGTATCTTGCCGGTACTTAGCTACGGAGCAGAAACCTGGAGACTTACAAAGAGGGTTCAGCTTAAATTGAGGACGACGCAGCGAGCAATGGAAAGAAAAATGGTAGGTGTAACCTTAAGAGACAAAAAGAGAGCAGAGTGGATTAGGGAACAAACGGGGGTTAAGGATATCATAGCTGAAATCAAGAAGAAGAAATGGACATGGGCAGGGCATGTAGCGCGTAGACAGGATAACCGCTGGTCATTAAGGGTAACTGACTGGATTCCCAGAGAAGGGAAGCGGGTTAGGGGGAGACAGAAGGTTAGGTGGGCAGATGAGGTTAAGAAGTTTGCGGGTATAAATTGGCAGCAGCAAGCACAGGACCGGGTTAACTGGCGGAACATGGGAGAGGCCTTTGTCCTGCAGTGGACGTAGTCAGGCTGATGATGATGATGCCATGTAGCTATGCAGCCCTCCATGCCCAAATCGGGCCGGGAATTCGGGTATGTGCCGTGGTCATTGGGGTATATGAAATCAAATATAGAGATATGTAACGTTTTCTAGCTGGCTTTGAGAAATATTGCAAATATCAGGCCGCGGGCTGCGCTATAATGTTTGGCCCTGTCCTCCCGGACCCGGCGACCTATCGGCAGCGTTTTCCGACCATGCTGAAAAAGTGTTGCAGGGCCTTTTTAAAGCCTCTCTTGCCGTCCCCCGGCCGTAGAAGGAGCTTTGTTTTTAGCCGATATTTGTGCCTACTGTTAAAAAGAAATACTGGTTATAGAGTGAAGTAATCTATTGTCCCACTGTTATTTCGTTACGAAGAAATGAAAAGCAGGCCGCTTCACAAAAGATTGTAATCTTCTCCATTGTCCCTTTTTCGAGTGCCGTTTCTTCCGCCCTTCCCCGAAATCTTTCCGCACATATAGCGGTGTCTTGTACTGCCTCCGAGATCGGCCCGCCTTTTGAGGTCCGACGACGGAAGTTGGCGGTGTCAGGTGTGACGTCATCGCTGTTCCGGAGAAAGTTACGTAAGTTTTTGGAGGGAGCCTTGCGAGATGTTACGAACACTTGCGAGCGCTTCGGACTTCAAGGTTGCCGATCGGCACTTTTACGGCTGCCAGCACGGCACTCTCGTACATTACTTTGACTCGCATAAATGGCGGCACATTACCTGCCAGAACATCGTAAAATGGGCATCGCAATGTACGCGTTGGTGTGAATTGCACGGATTGTCTTGCATTACAAACTGAGATCGAGGCGGAGAAGTAAAGGAAAATGATAGGTGTAGCATACAGGTTCAAGAAGAGAGCCGAGTGGGTCATAAAACAAGCGAGTGTTTAAAGTTGAAATCAATAAGAAATGTGCATGGGCGGGACATGTAGCGCGTGGGCAAGGTAATTAATTAACCCCTAGTTATTAGCAGTAACAAACTGGATTCCACGAGAAGGGAAGTGCGCGAGAGGGAGAGAGAATTTCGCAAGGATAACGTCGCCTCAGCAATGACAGGACTAATTTAATGGGTAAAACATTGGAGATGCCTTTTTCCCTGCAAGGGCGAAGTCAGGCTGACGATTCGACATGAGCGGGAACATTGACTCAAGACGGTCTGACGATAGTTATAGCGCGAGAACAAAACGACGACACAGAGACAAGAAGGACGTCGTTTAGTTCTCCATGGCTCAATCCCCCAGAGTGGGTACGAGCCATGGATTAGAGGATACAAACAAACAAACAAACTCGCGCTATAACTCGTCATGCCATACAAACTAGCCCAAGCTGCCACACTTCAAGACGGTCGCCAGAATTACATGCAGGTAGGAAAGCACCTGGTCTGCATAAGCAGCGGCACGTGCCGCAGTTTTTTTCGTAAGTCGTCGCCTTCTATGCAGAGCCGGTTTTTCTTTTTAAAGAAAGTATATGTATACATAACACATCCTGATGATCCGAGGGTGCGGGGCGTTCAGAGAGAACGGGCGCGAGCTTCCTCGAGGCTACGGTAAAATGACACCGGTGCGCAGTGGTTCCCCGCACGTTGCCGTGGCATATACGGGCGACAACGGACCAAACTGCCTCCGCACAAATGCCTGCTTCAACAGTGTGCGGCCAGGTGCACGAACAGCGAGACCAACGGTGCGCAAGGTTTTCCATTGCATTCGCGCGACGATGCACCGTCCTCTACCGTTTTTTGGTCGCGTGGAAACGCTGGGCGTCGAAAGAAAAGGGGGGCACCCTGCGGTTTGCTCATCCGGCCAGGATGGGCGCGTGCGTGTCGCCACCTAGCGGGAGATCGCGGTATCCTCCAGTCGCCGACGCCTTCGGAGCTCGCGTGATGCGTTTGTCGTTCGTTTGTTGCCTGTTCGTTCACGTGCATACTCTTCCCCACGCTCGAGCTCTCACTCTGCGGTTGTGATTCTGCAAGCGACGGGAGACAGCTGCGGAGATGCCGTAACGCCCCACGACGCCGTGAATACCGTGGGCTCAACCTCCAGTGGGCTAACGGTCTTCAGAAAAAACTGTGCACCTTCTCCAGAGGAACAGAAACGTACATATGCATGACCTTCGAGGAGACGGCGGTTACCGGAGACTGGTTACGTCTATTCATTTTTCTGTTTGCTTGTTTCAATTCGGGATATTCGACGGAGGAATTGTCGCGCTTTATGAACGCGCCCACCTCAACTCTTTTAGACCTGACGCACACGTGTGCGAGCACATGTGGGACAGCTGAGCGAGAAGGGTAAATGTTGGTTTGAGCAATAACGCACCATGGAGAGCTATAGAGATCAGGTAGCATAGACACAGGCGGGGGGGGGGGGGGGAATGCAATGTCTTTCCCGTAATTTTACCCAATCTGACCTGTCTTGTCATAGGGTAAACATCAGGGTAATAGCAACGCGCGTTCTTTCCCATAATGGCGGCCGAACGCTTCTGGTGTTGCTCTAACTCTAGCTAGTAGCTGTTGCATTTCAAGAATCTTGCTTCCTCTCTTTGGTCCTGAAAAGAAGTCAGGGACTTAAGGCAGGCCATTCTAAGGACAACCCCGTCTCTTTCTTTCCGTTTTTCATCATTCGCGAAACACGTTGCCTTGTTAGCTCGACCAGTGGTGTATCCTTTACCGAAAAAAAAAGTAACAGACGTTACCTCTGCCGTTACTACGGATTCATAAACAATAATCAATGTGTTTTTGCCACAGGAACTCGAAAACATTTTTTGTATCTCAAATTTATGTTTCACATGAAACTTCTAACCCAATAAAGGACTATATTTAATATACATTCTCATTCAACTAGTACTATTTGTACAAGTGTACTGGACCATAGCTTCCTCGAAAAACTTTAATTGCTGCAGTAAGAGTAAGCTTGAGGAGGCCCAGGAGGGGCCAACTCTCGCAGGTGGGCTCCTCTCTACAGGAGCGCGACCACTGCAACTCGGGCACTGTCGACCAGGGCCTTTGGCTCGCCAGGTAGAATCTGGGACCTTAGCAATGTTATAGTGGCAACACTGTGATAGTGGCTTAAAGCTGCTTGTAAAATGTGACGGCTTGTGACTCTGTGCACATAGTGAAGCCATTTTTTCTCAATGCGACATTATGATACACAGTATTAGATTCCATCCTCCACGCTAACCACAAGGGAAGCACCACTGAACTCTCAATACATTTGCAGTAATCGTCTTTTTCCGAGTCGGAAGAGTCGCTCTATAGTGGAAATTGTCGATATCGAAACTGGTGGCCTTTGGGCCGCCGCGCGCCAGTAGGCAATCGCGGAGGCCTGCGCTGGTGCTCTTTTTTTTTTGGGGGGGGGGGGGGGGGGGAGGGCGCATTTGCACGTTTGCGACAGCAGATGTCCCTTGGTCCACACCTGTCATCTCGTTTGGGCCACCAAAACTTATGGCGCGTGCCTCATCGATGCCGGCACACCTGTGCGCACGACCTACAAAGAAAAAGGCTATACTGACGACGTGCTGAAGAAAGGCTTCGTGGCTTAGTCACGGAAAAAAATATTTGTGCATAAACATTTCTCGTTCACTTTAGCCTGTATAATTACCGCAAAAATTTACTAGCGTTTGTGTGAGCGTGTTCGAGTACAGCCTCGCTGGCTCAGGAGTTCAATAACCAAAAACGTATACCTTCCGCTGAGGAGAGAAATGAGTAAAACTTGTTTTAAAAACAAAGTTGATAAGTCCTATCAACTCTGTAGCAACTATTTTGTAGCCAGTATAATAATATCACCCACATTTAGACATCTAATAGTTTTCTAAATAATTTTCTTTGCTCTACAAGTTTTAAACAACGTTCCTTCACTCTTCGTTGTGCACATATTCCATCACAAGATGTCTTCATCGTAACGGTATATTTGCGCGTTACATCATTACTAAATTTCGAGAACGACTGGTGATGAAATCAGTCCCTCCGTGTTGAATATGTTCGATATTTTTCGCCTCGTAAACTATGCAGTTAAAAAGAAAACTGAGTTCCTTTTCGAGATACGGTGAGCGGGCATGAAGTATGAAATACTCAATCAAATCTAAAATATCATTTTTCGGATTTGTGTCGATCATTGTGCCATGGGGTGGCCAATAGAGCCCATGCCCCGCCCCCTCTGCATATTTTTTTTCGCCGTGGCATACTTGTTTGCCCGCGGCCCCCACTTCAGATTTGAAAGCCGCCCACTCCTCACCCACCCCCCTGAAATAAACTTCTGCTTAAGCCCCTGCTTTGCGATAATCGCGGTTAGGAGACTACAGCTGCCTGTAACTGTTGTTAGCCATAGTGTTCGTGTGGCAGCGGTATTAATGGCCTTTAGTTGAAGCAGAGGGTATAGTGAGAAACGGAGCCAGCCAAGGTACCGAGAAAAAAAATTAAAAAGCTTTTTTTTCGTTTTTCTTCACAAGAAAAAATTCGACTTGTCGCGCCTCAGTTGCGTTATTTTTAGGTTTTATTCCTCCCATGGGCTCACGCCATGATGTGCAGAATTTCGTATCGGCTGGCTCCATCAGTAGTGCAACTGTAGACCGGTTATCAAGTAAGCGGCTGTCCCCTGGATGGGCAAGAATTTAAATAAGCCGATTTATAAATGGGGCTATATGTCTACGACGCCGTAATTGGCCAATTTGATGCGGTGGTCGTTCAGAGTGCTATGCACAGCGAGTGTCTTTGTCACTAGAGCTTGCAGACGTCGGTTTTATGTTGCCACAGGCTCTCAAAGAAGTTCCTTGCTTTCCCCACGTACGAAGAGTGACAATCAGCACGCGGTATGCAGTAAACCAGTCAACGCCTTTTGCCTTTGCCCAGCCTGTCCTTTGGGCAAGGAACGGAGAAGGGACCAGCAATCCACGTGCTACAATTCAATTCTAAGCGTGTTACAGTTTGCCACGGCGGATTCCGCAGCTGTCACGAAGCTTTGTGTTGGGGCTTTACAGGAATTTCTATCCACAATTTCTACCAAAAAAAAAGAAAAGGGAGGGATTCCCCCATCGCTGTCTTCGTCAAAACCTGCATGCGGACAGCTGTCCGGTGCTGTGACAAAAGAATTCGTCGGGTTGGGCTCTGAGTAAATGGTTCCTACGCGATGAAAAAGTAAAGTGTAGCGTGATTGGTATTGATTGATATACGGGGTTTACCGTGCCAAAAACCACCATATGATTGACGCCGTAGTGGTGGGCTCCGGAAATTTCGACCACCCGGGGTTCCTTAACAAGCACCCAAATCTGAGCACGCAGGCCTACAGCATTTCCGCCTCCGTCGGAAATGCAGCCGCCCAAGCCGGGATTCGATACCGCGACCTGCGCGTCAGCAGCCGAGTACATTAACCACTATAGACCACCGCGGCGGGGTTAAAGTGTAACGTGGCAACACACGTTACCGGAAAATTGTAACGAGTACATTACAAAGTTACCGAAAAAAGTAACGTGTTACCGATACGGCATTACTTGTAACGCGTTACCGCCAACACTAGACAGTTATAGTGTACCGGGCTTACCGGGATACCGGGCGTGCCGTGATACCGGGATCGAAGTGCGCATGCGCAGATACGTACGTTACCCTTACCGCTAACCGTACGTGCGGTATTTTTCAGATTTAACGTTACCGTGGTAGCGTAGGTGTACGTAGTGTACGTACAACATGGCGGCGCTCTCGGACGCCCGCTTCAAAGTGATTTTGGCGTAGTTCACTTTGTTCAAGATTCACTTTGTTCACAGCAAACGACTGTTGAAAGTGGCTTCGCTTACCTTCACTTCGCTTCGATGACCGAGCATTACGGATAGGTTGGCGTAGTTTTTTAGATAGCTTCTCATCCTTAGGATATAATCGCAATCGACAGGCAAAACTATACGAGCCCTGTAACGAGTAAGTATACTTATTGCGTTTATTCAAGCGCGACTCCAGCTGTTCCACTTTACAGTAGTGATTTGCGTGCAGTATGCTTGTATTATGCGGCGCAAAACTATTGCCGTACTCTTTCGCAGGCCGCATGTCAATAGTAGGTTATACGTATACGACTCACGCGTGGATGCATGCATCGTGCATGTTTAGTACAACTACAGTGAACTGGATATCTAGAGCACTGTAGCACAACTGTAACGGCCTACTATCGCGATGCAAAGAGATATGAACGGCGCGAAAATCATGGCTTTTGACTCGGTCGAACTGCGACATGCCTTGACTGTCCCTAGGCGAATCTACATGTGCTTTCGACCAGCGTCACCGCAGCATTTTAAAATCTTGTTCTGGCTGGCACTCTTGCACCACCTGTGTTCCGAGTGCCCGGCAGGACTGACAATTGATACACATGCGGTGCATGAGGGTAAAATGGAGCCAGATTCTAGCGCTACGTTGACGCCAGCTTACAGCACAAATTCTGCCTTGTCACAGCCAAGGCACACTACAGTTAACGCTTTCCGCTGATCGCGTTTCTTTCAGTCGGATAGTACGTACCTGATGAAGTATTTTCCTTAGTCTGCAATGTACGAGCTGCAAACATTCCGGACTGTCGATGAAGGTCTCCTCGACGTTTCACACATCAGCATAAACTTCCAGCACAGAAACAGCGCGAAACATGCTTACAGCCAGACTGGGTTTTTGAAGTTTCGCGTTTGACTTGCAGAACGTCTGCTCGCGTGGCAGTTGAGGTTGTTGCTTCGCCACGCTTGCCACAGATGGCGCCACGTGCTTTTCAATATGGCAGCAAGCACTGAGCTCTCTGTGTTCTGGTGTATACTATAGCTCGACTAACAAGATAACGAGGGAGGGGAGGGGGCGCTTCTGCGACACTTTGCTAGACTTTGCCTGGGTGGGACGTTACCTTTCTTCTGGGGGAGCAAGCGATGGCAGGTCTAGCATGCGGATGATGTTACCGCATGCGCCATCCATGCGACCAAGATGGCCCGCTCCCTTCATCTCTGCTTCAGCCGCGTTCCTCGCCAAGACGCGAGCTTTTTATTCGCGTGTAGAACATACGATCAGCTTAGCGATGGTATCGGTTTGGACGTACCTGACGGCGAGTGACGCAGACGTGCCGTCGTCGCTTTTTGAGAGGACGAAGACGAACAGCAGAGGAAAGATGCGAGAGACCGAAGCAGAGCGGTGGCCATCGCGTTCAGCCGGCCTAAAGCCCTCGAACGTTCTAAGCGCCTCTCGCCACGAGCCATCGGCGCTCGTCGTCTATTGATTCTGCCGGCTGACCGCCACTAGCGTTATGATGCATTAATTTCGTACAGATAATGATGGCAGCGCGGAAAACCTGTCTTAAGTATCTAGTGGAAAAAAAAGAACCGTCAAACAATGCACGCCTTTTTGAAGGGTATATATGGCTTCATCGTCTCCGCTATAGAGTTATTCTCTTGGAAGAATCATCAAATGATCCACCGCCCTTCTATTTGTTCCGCCTCCTCGCCATTTATTTCTTCGTAAGGCACGGCGTGCAATGTCGGCACTAAGCGTTGAACTTACCAGGATTTTGCGCTTGTCGTCTACAATCCGTCACCTGCGCTTGCGCTGTCAAAAACGCACGAAATGGAGCGAAATCAGTTGATCGCAAGCATGATGCGAGACCAGGAAAAAAAACTTGCGAGTGACTGCGCGGCAAAGCCGGGTGGGGGACAATTGACAACTGATATTGTTACAACTGAACTGACAATGATGTCACGTGAATCACCGTTCTGGCGCCACGAGGTGCGCCAGAAAGACGAAATAGGATTGGCTATATATACATGTGCGCATTTTACCATGCTTGCGATGAGGCCTGTGGCATAAAGGTCGTTCCGTGTGCTTCCTGAATGCGTGCCTTCGGCTCGGCTGCCTGGTATTTATTTAAGCCTTCAGAGGTGGTATAAACTGGAGTACAGTAACTGTGAAGCACGCAGTTGATAGCCTTTCGGCATTTGAGAAACAGTGCGAAACTGGCACGATAACATTCAGCCACCCCTAACATAAACGTTGAGGTAGCCTTGCGTGTGCTCAGGCTACTCGTGAAACAGTCGAGAGCAATGGAGCTCATATAAGCAGCAATGCTCTAGATATCGAAGGGACGGCCAACGTAAGTGTTGTAGGTTTTCGTGGCTGCTTTGTTCCTTCTTCGCTCTTCGTTGTGCGTTCGCATTCGGTAATGGTATCACGGCTCGATGTGCTACTAGCAATACGAACATCAATCAGGGTGCACCTATGCGAAATCCGATTGTAGCCTTCTTTGAGAGTCGGCACGCTCTTCGAACGCACCTGCACATTCATTTGTGCATCACGACGCGTATACATAGCAGGCGTTCAGACACCGTTTAAAGCTCAGTAATGCGTTACCAGCAGTCGAAACGCGCGGTTCCACGCTTTCGTAGGCTACGACGCGCGCGCGCACCAAATGCAGACGCTTTCGACAGCTTCAGTATACCACGGAAACTACACCGCTGTGATCGCCAGTCGGAATCACCCAAGACGCGGCTATGCAATGCAGCGCGACCGCTTCGTTCGTTCCATTGCCCCCAGCCACGGTGCCCCCTAGCGCTTTCTCACTGCACTATTGGAACGGGCGGGCGCCGGGACTCGTCGGCGCGACGGTAGAGACAGCGCCTCCTCTCTGCCTCGCCATCTCATGGAGTGCGTTGCGTGCGTAAATTTGCGTTCGAGAAAACGTGCGAATCTTCGGAGCTTACTTTTTTTTTTTTTTGCGCTCCCGCGGAGGTTATGTTGGCTCCGTGACGGAAGTGACGATTGCAGGGGGCCTCATTATGGATATGCGCACGCGGACGACGTTCATTCGCAGCCTGCGTAATAAGGGTTGTCGCGCGGACAGCCCAATCAAACTGTAATTGACGAGTTGACGCCGTTATGCGCGTTTTTGTACTAGTCCACAGTGTGTGAATCATACAATTATCAAGGGTAGTCGGACGCTGATGACAGATTGTGTCTGCACTGCTGAAGGCGCAATATATCGCTTCTAGATGTGGCTTCGTTTCACCCCTAATAACCTTTGCATCGATAAAGAAGGTGCAGCGGGCGCCCACTCGCGTAAACGTAGAGGAAAAAAACAGACAGCGTGGAGAATACTTCGGCGTACTAAATAAATATAATGGCTGTTGTTTAATATAGATGATATAGCTTGATGTGCAGACTTAGTAGGGTATTTCCAGCATGTATGCGGGAAATCGATTAAATTGGACACGCCTAATAAGGGAAGTTAACAACTCTGATTATACAATATCGACGGTGCGTGCTGTCGGGGGCCGCCTGGGCACACGTTCTTAGCCTCGTTTGTGGTTGCTGTTTTTGAGGTGTGTCTGCATATGTGGTGGGGTTCTGCGTAATAACAGAATAGAGTGAGTCACCGTGGCTCCATGCGTCTTATGCACGGTGATTATATAGCGTATGTAAAGTGATCATATCCCAGAGACTCCAAAGTGGGACGGGGAAGGAGGGTCGCAGAAATGGCGCAAGGAAAAACATGTTGGCGCAAAATTCACTCCTAACAGGAGAGCTGAAATAGGATTGGAGTAGGTCCGTGTAGTGTACGCCATAGAGTTTCCTAAAATAACTAGAGGGGACACTCGCGCTGCTATCATTCAGCGATCATGGGAATAATGGGTATGGCATGAATTTTCATTTTCATTTCATTTTTTCATTTATTTGCCTAGTCTTCATGCTTGCTGGCAGCGAATCGCACTTGTGGCTGCTTTAATTGCTGTGTTTTGGTTTTGTTTCAAAGGAAAGAACAAACCGTTTTCACTTGTTGACGCAATTTGACGGGGTAGCCTAAAAAATTAAGGTGGTGAAGCGCAACTGCCAAACATATACCGATTGTTTTTTCGTGACAAAGCAGCTTCAAGCCGCGCGAAGCCAGAAGGAACGTAAAGTATGAAGACTAGGCAAATCCATGTCATACCCATGATTTCAATGCTCACTGAGGCACCATATGCATTGCAGCTCCCATAGACACCAGTGCCAGAGTTCCTCTAGTGTATATTTAGAAAACTCTATGGCTCTATGGGTACTAATGGCATGTCATTTACCTTGCCCAGGCTACAGAACTAGCCACGGTCTTAACACATTTCTACACTTTACCAAGAGCACACTGTGCGAGAAGGCAATGGTAGGTATAAAAAGCTTGTTTTTACAGCCTTCACAGAATGCAGCTTTGGTGCTGTGGATAGCGTGCTCCGCTATCGTAAAACTATCAGGCTGAGTGAAACTACGAAATTACAAAGGGAAGTGCACTGAAGTTCCATTTCAATTTGAATTCACAAATAATTTATGCATGTACATGTGCAAAACATCTATTTCATTCAATTAAAGTACTCATAACGTACTCTGAATCCACTCTGTAGAATTCAAATTTCAAAGGCAAAACTCCAGCCAACGCAAGGACTGCCATGCCTTTCCTTGAGCATGCACAAGCTACCCAACATACCTCCATGACATCTATTGCCTTCTCCGTTCACACGTGGAATTTTTGTAGGTGGAGTGGAACAGTACTTTAAAGACATAAGAAAGTATCGTATTCACTTGAACATAAAAATTTTTTTTGTACCTTCTTGCTACTTAAAGAAGAAATAATACCTTTCTTCTTCTTAAAATAAATTAAAAGTTACCCCTTGCATCACAATCTACAACCAAGATACCTGTGTTTACCTATATGCACATATTGGGAAATACTGCAACTCAAAAGAGCAAAAAAGAAAAAAAAAGGAAGCTTCAGATACGACAGCATTCTACCTTTATTGTTCAAAAAGTAGAGGGTGTTGTTTCCCAAGGCACAGACGTCTTGGTGCGGGAGGCCAGTTGGAGCAATGTAAAAACAGTCCAAAATAGTGGTGATGTTACACATGGCTCCTTCCTGTACATTGTAAGGCCAACAGCATCAATCCCTTTTTGTACTTTATCACAAGAAAAAAAAAAGAATCCAAATAATTTACAGTAGGCACAGAACTGTAAGGCACTTCTGCGGCAAAGAGGTAAGACGTGTGTTGGTGGGCAGCGGTGCTTCGTTAAGTGTCCGTGACCGAAACCGTTACACCGGGACGTAGGCTGGGCACCGCCTGGCTACGGCTTGACCTTGGCTTGGGCATAGAGTGGCAGCCATGGTCGGCGCGGCGGCTATGGTGTTTGAGGTGGTCTCAGGTACGTACACAAGCTCCGAAGGGACGCTCGGGCTCCAGGCGCTCGGCTCAGGTGGTCGGCCGATGGCTTGCTGGCCCCGTGAGAGACTTGCTCCTCATGCGAGGCCGTACTTTGATCGATGTTTCAGTGTGTGGCGTGGCGGTGTGTCGCCATTATATTATAGACTCGAGGCACTTGGGTGTCTTGACGTCACACCTGCACGCCCAACACGGGATCTACGGTGTACTCGTAACGCTGTGGGGTGGACGCGGCGGCAGGCATTCCTGGAGTGCTCGCCCCTTCCTCCTCGGCGATGTCTGCCTCGGGAGGAAGCACGGGGACGGTGGACTGGGCCCGCGTGAAGAAGGCCATTTTTTCTCTGGTGGGAAAAAAACGCAACACACCATTTGGATGTCGCCCATAAACCACAATGTAAAAAAAATAAAAAATAAACAGAACACACCAACAAAAAAAAATAAAAATAAGACACAACAGGTTTTAGGTGAACGTCATGTTACACCTTTGTTTGGCTCCTATCTGAGCTGAGTGAATCCCATTGAGGCATAATGCGAAAACACTAGTGTGCCCTTGCTTTTTGCGCTCAACAATCTACGATGATGATGATCAAAACTTTATTACTCCCAAAAGAGTGGACCGGCCGAGAGGTCGGTTAAGCTGCTTATAGGAGGTCAGCGGAGATCCCTTGGAACACTGCGGCCTCCAATAAGCGTGAGATTACCCGGCGTTGCTGTGCTGAGTCAGTGATAAGTAGAAGGAACTCCCATGTATCTTCTGTGTGAGAAGCGTCAGCATACTGAGCTCAGAATTATTCCGGAGCATATCACAGTGGTGTCTCTTGTAGCCTGCAAACTTCTTTGGGATGCCATGCCCTAGACAACTAAACCTTAGTTCGACAGTGTGACACCGAAAAATGGAAAGAATAATTAATAAAAATAAGTTTATACAATACCTACCCCCCAGTGTATTTTGTTGTCTAGATTCTACCAAGAAATATGCAAAAACTTTTACGTAGTATCACAACAATCAACAGTAGTTCAGAACTGAGAAATGGATTTTGGAGTCGATAAACTGTTAGATTGGTTTTTAGAATATCCATAATTACTCATTCAAAGTTTCTTTCAGTGAACATTCACTATAAAAAGAAGTGTGGTTTCTTGAACTGCTATCGAAGGTATGGAGTGCAAAGTGTAGATAGATATGTGGGGTTTAACGTCCCAAAACCAGTACAGTTGAACTCCTTTATATAAGAGACCAATGGGTATAAGAGACACTAGTGTGCCTACAGTAAAATACGGGTTGATAGGAAAATGCATACGAGGTACCCTGCTTATAAGATAGATAGATAGATAGATTTGTGGGGTTTAACGTCCCAAAACCACCATTTGATTATGAGAGACGCCGTAGTGGAGGGCTCCGGAAATTTTGACCACCTGGGGTTCTTTTACGTGCACCCAAATCTGAGTACACGGGCCTACAACATTTCCGCCTCCATCGGAAATGCAGCCGCCGCAGCCGGGAATCGAACCCGCGACCTACGGGTCAGCAGCCGAGTACCTTAGCCACTAGACCACCGCGGCGGGGCCCTGCTTATAAGAGACATCTCATGTAAGAGACGAGAATTGCTGCCCGAGCATGCCCTTCACAAAGGGGTTTAACTGTATATGATTATAAGAGATGCCGTAGCGGAGGGCTCTGGAAATTTTGGCTGCCTGGGGTTCTTTAACGTGCACCCAAATCTGGGCACACGGGCCTACCGCATTTTCGCCTCCATTGAAAATGCAGCTACTGCAGCTGGGATTCGATCCCGCGGTCTGCGGGTCAACAGCAGAGTATCTCAGCCACTAGACCACCACGGCGGGGCCACAGTGCAAAGTGGTATACTATTTAGTTAGGTTTACAGTTATCATGAATTGACATAGGACAATTTATAGTTTGGGTCATATTGGAGTAATATCAACCTGGAACTTGTAAATCGGAGCCAACATTATCCTTTCAAACTAGATACGCATGACATCACATGGTTGTTATGAGCAATTGTGCATACCAGCCATTATACAAAAAATTTGATGTTGCGTTTGAATACGAGAGTACTGTAAAATACATGCACTTGGAAATCTTCAATCAAAAGAAAAACTGCAGCGCTGAGCTGCATTCACGATGCACTTTTTGGCGAAAGACAACAGAGCAATCATTTAGTGGTGACTTCAAAGATCTCTTTAAAATGAACTTAAATTCATGTAGCATGGGGCATTTTTTCATTTTGTCCCCATAAATGTGGCCCACGCATGGCAGCACAAAATCTATAACGTTAAAGCAGGGGTTTCAGACACGTGGCTCGAGAATGTTTTGCAAGGGGCCATGGCTAGCAAGGAAAAATGTTTGTGACTGCTAAAAGTGGTGCACGCATTATTTACTTGTCTACTACTATAGATAACGCTCTGTTCAAGTAACATGTAAAGACGAGATTGGTCTCAAGCATTCATTGCCTTGAAGTAACCCGTGCAGTCACAGTATGTGTTGAAACATACCCGTTGAACAAACTCCCAATATTTCAGGATCAGTGTTCAGACTTGAGTAATTCTAGGTATCAGTATCGACACGTTTTTCGAATGCCGACGCGAAATCCCCTTAAGAAATGATGCTTATGTGAGATATGGCAAATTCATTTATAGAAATGGCAGTGTTAAGTGACATTTTGTTTCTCCCCCTCCCCCCATCCAATCCAACCTTCTTCACTGTCCTAGCCCTTGAGGTACAAAAATTTGTGGCTAGCTGAGGCGACTTTGAGATCCCTGCTTTAATGGGACAAAAAAGAAAAAAAATATGTTTCTTGTGTTTGTAAATAACTATTTCCCAATACAAAAGCACTACTCTTACCGCTATGTAACTGTTTATAGGTAAACATTTTTTAGATTGTGTTGTGATGAACTTAATGGGGAGTCTTAATATGGCAAGTTCTAGAAAATTTCATTGAACTAATGAGGCCAAAATATGCAAAAAGACCGATATTCAAGTTAAATCAATGACATTATTTTACTAAAGTTACAATGGCAAAATTATTGATATTGAAGTTCCCAAAGAACGATTTATTCATCTACAGTGACTCAATATTTCACTTTGGTGGAGGACTATAGGTCTCATCGGTAACAGCAAAATGCCTTGTTGGGAAACTTCACTATTTCGCACCTTTTCTGGTGTGAATCATACCGGGCGTGTTAGAGCACACTGGAACTGCAGCTAGTATGCAGTGACGGTTGCCAGCATGAACAACACAACCAATACGATAGGTCCTCAACGTGAGGACAAGGAAGTTGGTGACCACAAACATGAGCAGTGATTGTACTTGGCCTAAGGACAAGGCTGCTAATGGCACTAACATGAGCGATAGAAACTTGATCTGATGATAAGGCTGCTGATTACCACGACGACTAACATAACCAGTGATAAACTGGTCGAATGACAAGGATGTTGGTGACCACTAACAAGACCAGTGATAGCTTGCCCTATGGACAAGGGTGCTGATGACACTAACATGAGCAATAATGACTCGATCTGATGATAAGGCTACTGATTAGCACGACCATGAACATTACTAGTGATAACTTGGCCCAAGGACAAGGATTCTGGTGCCCACAAAGACTAGTATTGACAACTTGACCCGGGCCCAAGGACAAGGCTGCTGATGACCACAAACGTCAGCACCAAAATTTTTGAGGCAAGAAACTTTGGACATAAACTTCGAACCATAGTAAGCAAAAAAAAAAAAAAAAAAAAGAAAGAAACCACACACAACGTACTTGAAGAACGCCATGTCAGGTTGTTTCTTGCGACTCTTGCGCAACCTGTATATTTCCCGAGAAGTTTTCTTGAGCAATTTTTCTGTCTTCTTCTCCTCCACCGTCTGCTTTGAGGCCTGCAGCAGAAACAAAGAGTGGCGTTCTGAGTGCAGTTCATCTCTTCAGCTTCACTTTGCAACAAAAGGCTTAAATATCTCACCTGGCGATCTGCTGCTGCCAGTACTTGTCGCAATTGTTCATCATCAGCCAACCAGGCAGGTATCTCAGTCTCGCCTGGAAATAGTGCAGAAATATTTACTCAGCAAATGGCAACACCATCAAACATACCGTATTTACTCGAAAATAGGTCGGGCGTGAGTATAGGTCAAACCCTACTTGTAGTGTTCTATGAGAGAAAGAAAAATATTCGAATATATGTCAACCAATGTTTTTTCTTAGTTTAGAAACAGACAAATTAAAACATAGCACACTTTTATTTACACAACTTAGTGTCCTAACCACTGCCGGGGCCGTCATTTCGTCAGAAGTGCAAGATGATGTCGCCATCGAATTCTTCGCAAACATCCGAGACTTTCCAAACAACGTCCTCCTTGCTGCCACCGCTGCCGATTGCTGGGTTGCGAAAGGCACGAAGCCGACATTTGCATGCAAACATACAGTCCCACTGCTTTTGGCAACGCCTGATCATCTCGTTTACACAGAACTCGCCCAGCACGGCCCAATTATGCTTGAGTCCTCAGTAAAAAGTATCACTTGGTACTTGAAATCACCTGTGTAGCTTTGCCGACGTGACATCGTCGCAACCACACACAACCAAAAGGTGGTGGTTGTTAGAAGAAGGCGCCTGATTTCTGCAGGCCGGTTGGGAGCATGGCGCAGCGCCTAAAGCAAATGCGAACCGTCACGCCGATCATACAATTACCAAAGCGCGAGGCCTCACGCCAGTAGGGTGGCTGCACGCCAGAAGGCAGTCTAGGGACTGGGGACTTCACGGCCAATACCTAGGGAACTCGTGGGTTTCATCGCAAACACGGCGGAGCGCCTGCATTTTGCGGGGGCGATACGCGACTATTGCATGAATAACTTCTTTCTCAATTACTTAGGTAGTCAAAAAGGAGGAGGGGGGTCTTTATTTCAGATTTTATAGTATATAACGCCTATGCAGCAGGAACCGCTTGACGAACAGCGGGTGCGGCAGTTGAACGCCATAAGCTCGGTGTTTTTGGTTGGTTTGATCGTGAATATAGGTAAAGATTCTTTGGTCATAAATATAGGTCGATAGCAGGTTATGAACAACATTTTCGGGGGAAAAAAAAAAGTCGACCTATATTCGAATAAATACGGTACTTAGGCAATAAAGCATTATGAATAAGTAAAATCAGTAATGTAGACCTAAGCTTGTGCTGCGTGATGTAATGTGCTAGAAAGTCATGACGATGTCAACAGGGAGTTTGTTTGGTCCTCAAAATTCCAGAGCAACCAGGATGGTGGCATCATATGATGGCACAGTTCAAACTCATAAACAGAGAGAAATGCAGCTAATGAAGTGCATATTTTAGTTTGCAACAAGATTAAATTTTCTACGGTGGCATAACCATGAGCACACATGTAGACAAGAAAGACACAATAGCAGGAAAGCAGGCCCAAAAGACATTGTGGTCACATGAAGCATCATGTTACTATCAGTGCCTGGTAACATGATTTTATGTGAATGACAGACACAGTGCCTACCAATTACAGTATAATCTCTATAATACGATTAGGGCTCATGTAAATTTCGCAATGATACGAATTTTAAGGTTATTTGGGATGGACTACATTATATCAAATACGCGATGATTTGGTGGTATACAAACAGTCTCTTCAGCCACTGTGGATGATACAAACCGGCGATCGACCGCTGCAAGGGAATGGTGCAACGCCGGTTTTCTGTAGGAGGAAGGCCCATTCACACCGTACCTCAAAGATAGTGAACCAGAGGCGTAGCCAGGGGTGGCACACAAAACACATTCCTCTTCCTCGAATTTTTTTCGCCATGGCATGGAGAGCGAAAAATGGCCATTTTAAGGGGGTAACCTTCCCGAAATGAAAGTGGTGCCCCCCCCCCCCCCCCCCCCCCAGAAGAAAATTTCTGGCTACATGCCCGCAGTGATGAATGCTGACGCGAAAAGATAGGCCTGAGACCAATCTTTCCGCCTCGCGATAGCATATCGGCTATTTGCTTCGTGGCTTGGGCTACACCCGCTGCACACTAACTCTCAAACCACGTAATTGTAAACAACAAGCAGCAAATTCAACATGGTGGCAAAGGCATTGGCAATGGCTTGCGTCGGTGCAATCACGAACTAGCTGCGCAGCATGACAAAGCTCACACCTTGACAAGGACGTGTTTATCAAGAGCCTGGTTTGGATTACGATCGCCGAGAGCACAAGAAGTAGAAGAAGGTGCAGCAGCAGCGAGTCCGCATGCCTTAACATGTCTCGCTTTTGCAATTCCGGCAAAATCCGTCGCCGCCGCTGCATCTGCTCGTGTTGTTTCTGCTGGTGTATCTTCCGAAACGAAATTTGTACAGGTGCAAACTGTTTATTTTTAGTGCTTTTCATGCATAACTAGAACTCGGTATGAATTTCAGTGCTCAAGAAATGGGCGAAATGGAATGAATTCTCAAGCAGGGAAGGCGGTGGCAGTAGGCAGAATGAATCTGAAAAATTTTCAGCAGGCGCAGACATGGTTTCGCGGCCGCTCTGGCATCTTTTCTAAAATTCTCCCGCGTGACTGTTTTTTTTTTTTTCGTGGTGCCTTTGCGGCATGTTTTTCCGGCCGCTTCAATGGCAAAGCGAGTGAACTTCCAATAAGTTTTGCCGCTTTCCCTCCCTTTGATGCCTAGTGTGAATGCGCTTTAAGAGTCAGCAGCATAAGTGAAAAATCCACGGTCCTTTATTGAGAGGCCGTGAGAGCAGGAAATTTCAAAAGAACATCATGAACTTTTTTTCAGCAAGTAATAGTTGACCTCAATGAAGTTCTTGTTCATTTTCATGATCAGCTTTAACTGGTTTTTGGTTCATAAGAATTCGGTATGATACGAATATTTTGCGTGCTCCCTTCGAATTGGTATCGTAGAGATTTGGGAAACGCGTGTTTTGCTCTGCAATGTGCAAAAAGTAACTCACCCCTGGCTTTTGTGTCCTCCAAACGCCTCTTCATCTCCCTAAGGCGAGCCAAGTCCTGCTGCAGCAGCTGCAGCCGTGTCTGCGACGCCTGCAGGTCCAATGCAAGATCGAGGGATGTCCGTGCCCCAGACGTGTGACTTGCCGCCTTGCCTCCATGAGCAGCTGACTGCACCAAAGAAGACACAATGAACACATTCACTTTATCCCTTTGAAATTAATGCCAACACTGACAAATGAGAGAACGACGACAAACGAGAGGACTCGCCAATTGACTGAGATCGTACGAAGACGATGCTATGATTACACCTCCCTCTACAGTTGAATCCCGTTATAAGAAGCACGGATGTAATGGACAAATGGGTATAACAGACAACATTCACACTTTTGGTTGGCCAGCCTATCTCTCTCATTAATTTGACTTCTTTTGTAAGAGACAGAGGATAATGAAGACAATCGGTTGGAAAGGACAAGATATCAGTGAGTTTTTTGTCAATAACATCGCTTGTAACAGACATTATAACCTGAATGAAGCGCCATCAACCGCTAACTCGACTTGTGTCCATCTTTGGAAATAGAAAAAGACAATAGATTATGAAAACCTTGTTTATTATAGCCTCAATAAATGTTTAGTAGATCAGTCGGTTATAAAACAATCATAAAAGGTCTTCGAAACTGGTATACATTGCTGATATGCACTTAAGCCTTACCGCCAAGAGACGAACACATCCACGTGTGCACTTCACAGGCACCTGAAGGAGCCAATACCGCGAGCACGCAGTGTGAACACATTGCAGAAATCTTCCAAATAAAACGCCTCACATGTGTGTTCTCCACAAGTCCAAAAATAGCACTAGTGCACCGCAAATCCTTTCTTAAGCGTTACGTGAACACCGCGATCAGCCCTGCGCTGCTAGACAAGCTACGGCCGCTCCATCACCGTTGTCTTGCTTTCCTGAAAAATATCAAAGGCTACAAAGCATGCCAGGAGCCAAGCCAAACGAAAGCCAGAAATGAGAGAAAAAAAAAAAAAAGAGTTGCAAGTCTCAGAGGCTATAATTGAAACTCTCACACAAACAGCGCAAAAAAAAAAAAAAGTGAGTTTCGAGTCTCGGAGGCGAAGCTTCACTGCAAACTCAAAAAAAAAAAAAGAAGCTTTTGTTCTCTCACGAGCTTGGTGATGCTCAGGTCACCGGCCCGAATGGCCCACGTTATTAAACGAATGCTCGTAGCATCAATCCAGTTCACCATTCCTCTGCCATGCTTCAGAGCCGTGCAGTAGCTGGTAGGGTGCATTTTGTGATTGCCGTCGTCGCTGTCAGTTCACCACTGACTGCCAGCAACGATTCACAAGAGACGCTAGATGTGCTTTGCCGCATCGCCTGCTGTAGGCGTATCGCTGCCGTTCACTACCGGATGTCACGCCAAGATCACTACGCTTCGTGGCCGCTTTGTGATAGTGTGATGGGGGTGATCGCTATCAACTTTCACTGCTGGCCACCAGTATCAGTGCGCAACAGATGCTGCTACTGGCCTAGACTAGGTTGGCCGCCACGTCGTGACCACAGCACTGGATTTCTCCGCTTCAGCATGGCAGAATGCTCCGTCAAACGGCATACTTGCCTCACGGTGTCAAAAAAGCTCGACATTATAACAGACATAAAGTGTGGCATGACGCAGGCAGACGCCGCCAGAAAATTCAGCCTGTCAACTGTTAGCGGGATTTGGGCTCAGCGAGAGAAGCTTTTCAAAGAAGCGCCAACAGGAGCCAGCCGGTCCACACTGCGTAAGTCATCCCATCCTGCCGTAGAAGAGGCGCTTCTTCTGTGGATACGGGATGCACGGAGTAAGAACATCCCGCTCAACAGACCATTAATTCAAGAAAAAGCCAATCAACGTGCATTCGGTCTTGACATTGAGTAAGATCTACGGATACGGGATGCACGGAGTAAGCCTGTCGAAAACTTCGACTGGCTTTTTCTCAAGTGTGTTTTGGACATTGCGCATTGCTCGTGGAAAGTGTAGCACCGGAATGACTGGACGGATTTTGATGCAGATTTTTTGTTCCCGAATTCCAAAACATTTCTTGAGGGCCTCTCACAATCTTTGAATTCTTGTTTATGGCTCAGATTTTTTTCTAGAAGACTTGTACATGCCATGTACTCTGAGATTGTCATACCCTTCGTTTGAGTAAAGATCAACACCACTTGCAGCTTCCTGGCATATTTTGTTACAGCGCTAGGCTTTCCACGAGCAGACCATATAAGTCGAACCACGTAGCATGATGTAACTTGAGAACTACTCCAGGTATTATGATGAAACTGCATATTTCCCTATTCAAGACACTAATGAGTATGCAAGCAAAATTTCGCTACTCTAGGTCAACAAACAAAACAGCTTTTTTTCGAGGCCACCTCCCCCCTTAATGTAAACGCTGTGCTTCAAAGAAGACCATGAAGATATGCTATCATCTTGTGAGACTCAAAAGGTGTGCTCACCTTTTTGCACCGCAGGCTTCTACGTTCCATAGAATTTCTCTGGAAAGGGCCACTCTTCCGATACAGTGGCATGGCGCTGTCACTGTCGCTGCGGTTGAGCTGCGAGATAAAAATAAAAAACAAAAACACATAAGCAGGGAGACAATGAAAAAAAAAAGGTTAATATTTTCTGACATGAAGGAGCAAAATGTATGAATCAAGGAGGGACATCATTTGTGAAGACCGAAAAGATCATAATAGCAAAAGTGATTTCTTAATCACATTATTGAAATTTACAGCTATTCTTTCACATGTAATGCCTAAATTATGTCTAATAAGGTCAGTATTTCATCGCAGTTTAGATCTGTGGAACGAGTATAAGCTGAAACTGAAATGTCTTTGGGTCACTCAGCTGGCTGGAGTAATATCACATGATCTAAAATGCTAGAGCATAAATCATTTTTTTCAGCATAAAGCAGAAACTGAGTATCAGAAAGTGTTAGAATAAAATTCTCATTTTATGCACATAGATTTCCTAAAGCTTAGTTTTCTTCCTTCCTTATGATAATCATGGTACATACATTTACTTTTCATTATTCCAGAATGAAAAGACCTGATTCAAACACTGTTTACAGCATTGCGATTAATGAATGTCATAGTATCAACTATCTGATAATGATATTCTACTGAATGGCTTTTTTTCTTGTTGTGTCCGAAACAATAGAGAGGCAGCGTAGTACATCTCAAACGCTAAGTTTATTTCCAAGAAAACTCTTGCACATTTGAAATCAGCATGAAAAACTGGACTATTCTATTTAGTTTCACAAGGTTTTCAATCTCCACTACAACAAACGCCGCTTCAACGAAATTTCCGCTACAATGAAAAATTCACGATTCCCACTCGGCAGTCCATAGGAGTCAATGCATAAATATTGTCACTACAACGAACACTTTTTCTTCGATTGTCTCGTTTCAACGAAATTTTGCAATGCAATTCCAGGCTCAGATACTTATTTCTACGCAGTAAACCCAATCTGTAATATTTCGATGCATTTTCAGAGCCTGAAAATGCGCCAACAAAGTCTAAAACACGCATTGACACCACCAAAAATCACCGCTATACCGCTGCTATTTAGCAAGCATGGGCGCCACCACTGCTCGGTAGCAAGGGCAATGAGACTGCCCTGCTTTTGCCACTGGTGCTTTTGAGCTGCAGACGATCCGAAGCTGAAGCTTGGTCGCTCAGTTGATGGTTTCCTTCATGCAGCTGCTTGGTGCAACCGCGGCACGATGCCTTTTCTGATTCCGATGCTTATCATTATGTTTGCGCTTGGCCAGTGTAGTAACTAATCGGAGTGGCTGTTCGTCTGCATTATCAACAAAATCAGCTAGCTGCGAGTAATATATGATAAGAATGGAATAGAATAATGCAAAAGTTGTCGCTCCACGATACCCTGCCTTCATCTCGGCGTTGTAGGATACTTTTGACGGCGGACAGCTGCTGGTGTTAACGTGTTAATGCAACTGTTTTGTTCGTTCACGAAGGCGGCTTTAACGTTGTTTCGGCGTGATTTTCACCATCGCCTCGCAATGAATTGATGATTGATTGATTTGTGGGGTTTAACGTCCCCAAACCACCGTATGATTATGAGACACGCCGTAGTGGAGGGCTCCAGAAATTTCGACCACCTGGGGTTCTTTAACGTGCACCCAAATCTGAGCACACGGGCCTACAACATTTCCGCCTCGCAACGAATGAGTGAGAATCGCGTCGCGACGCTGCTGAGAAAGATTAAGAAGCAGCGGACATTTTTTGAATTTTGAGAATAAACGTTCCTTTGTTTTGCTGGCTCAGATCAGCTATGTTTTTTCAATTTCACTGCAACGAAATTTTCACATAAACGAAATTTTTTCTGTGCCTTGTCAGTGTCATTGTAGTGGGGTTCGACTGTACCATGTCCCCTTAACTGAATTTATCCAAAGCAGTACAGGGTTCTTACAGGTTTCCAAAGCGATAATTCAAGGATATTCAAGGGCTTTTTAGGGACCTGTTGCAAGCTTTTCAAGGGCTCAAAGCGGCATGCTAAGTTGGAATTCTTCAATCTAAAACTAAAAAAAAAAGACAGATCTTATTGCACTTACAATAAGTATAGAGATATCGCAAACGTAACAAAATAAAATCTAGTCTTAATAACTTCTCGCACGCTCTCCCTCACTCTCCAGACGTAAGGAAGTTGCCCACTACTGGGCTTCAACGCGTATGTATAGTTGGGTTAAAGGGGTGGTGCCACAATATTTGTGGCTTGTGCGCTCTTTCCTGCAAGCTTTAATTACAACAGCTCCACGAAGCACGATACATGCACCAAGATTAATTTCTTGTTATATAATTTATCGGCTTTTTGATATGGAGAATTTTCAGTTCCTGTTAGTGGGCACAGAGTTGGTCAGGTACGTAGCAGTGTAGCTGACTTAGTCACGTGATCAGTGCACACGCCGTGATGAGTATCGTCTGCTCACGCACACAAGTGCTATACAAGCACCTCTAAAACAAACTCGTAGCTAGCTGCAGCCTCCACAATGCTTTGCCGGTATGCACGTGGCAGAAGTTCGGAGGTCACTCAGCTCACTACAAATCTGGTGTGACATCTCTACAACTTTCGTTGCCCTATAGAGCTACGTCAGTGCTTGGATGTGCTCGCAATGGGCCTCACTTAGGAGAATGAGCATTTACGTACGCTTGGTAAGTGACTTGAAATATATTCTAAATGTTTTCGAAGTCCGATCGTTCGTGTGGAGTGTCCTTGCATACAAAAGACACCCACATGACGCTTGCTCTAGCCTCGCGATTGGATGGCACCACCACATTAAGAGTGGTGGTGGCTTGTGCAGTTGACACTTGCAGCACGCTGCTGGAACACCAAGGAGTAACAACTGTTACAGGGGTTAACTTACACTCATCCTGTGGATACATGTGTGTTCTTTTCTAGCATCCTTCTTGGTGTTTTAAAGGGGAACTCTGCCATTTTTTCGGTAATCACTGATTTTAAAAAAACTTTTCATGTGTGCCCTCGTCAATACAGTGGTAATATGTGCAAAATTATACAAGCGTAACTCATTTAGTTTTTCAGAAAAAAAAAAAAAAAAACATTTTAAAATTGGTAGCCGATTGTACATGCGAGCTACCCGTTGTATGTGACGTAAGGGCCTGCTCTTTTTCAAAAAACCCACTTTTTCAGCAGATGGATGCAGCACGCGCTTTCTTCTACGGGATGACGAAAACGCGCGCACAGTTCAGTTTTGTGCACACAGCTGCACACAGCAGCGTGTTAGTAGTCGTTGACGTCTGGTCTTACAATATTGAGCAACGATGAAATCGATTTGGGCCATGTTAGATGCTTCACGCGCCGGTGGGTCGAAACCTAAAAGCAATGCTTCTGCGTTCAGAAAGTAGTTGCAATCATCGCTGAACTTGTCACTGGTAAGTTCAGACGAGCTGGCACAGCTTGATTCGGCGCCGGATGACATTGCCAATTTCCTTTTCACGCGCCAGAAGAAGCATATGAGCTATGTTTACACCCTGGCCAGCCGTGGCGGGGACAGGGTGTAGCGGATCTCGTGACGTTATTTGATACCCACCATGGTGACGGAGCAGCTCCCTGTTTGGCTTCTCTTTTGACTCATCGTTTATCACTCAACTAAGATTATTGGCGAGTGCCTGGGCAAAATAAACCACCCAAGCTTTTGCAGGACTGTCAATACTATTTGAAAACAACACTATCTCAGTATGGTCGAAAATGCACCGGAGTCCCCTTTAAGCAGTACGCTTTCAGTGTCAAGCGGTGACAGTTGTTCATCAGCACTCATCCCCTGCGCTTTCTTTTCGTGCGTCCTTCGTCCTTGAGCGGCGTGTTGCATGTATAAAGTTGCTTGCCCTTCTTCGTGTGACATTCTAATATCTTGCTATCACATACACCGCCTCACCCTCGCCACAAAACTAACTTCTTTTTTTCCATGCCCATTTGCAAAATTGGACTATGTGCGCCCACGTCGCATTACTGCTTGGGAAATTGGGAGTTTGACAGCTTGACGCATCGATCTACTACATTTAGAAGGTCGTGATGTTGATACATGAGAGCGCACTGCTCATGCAATTCAAGGATTTTCAAGGATGGCAAAAAATTCCAGGACTTTCATGGGACTTGAAAATGCATTCTTCAAATTCAAAGGTTTCCAAGGATTCAAGTACTTGTACAAACCCTGTCAGTACTAGCTTAAATTGAGCAGCCTTAAAGGGGCCCTGCAACACTTTTTCAAGCAGCCATGGATTGGATTCATTAAAGGAGCTTATTGCCTCACGAATTCACTGCCACAAAAATTCGTAGAATCTGTCTAGTACGAGCGGAGTTACAAAGATTTGTCGAATGTTGCAATTGCATCCTCTGTTCTCTTGTCCCGACGAAAGCACTGGAAGCTAAACAGGGAAAGATGGCACGTGGAAAAAAAAAAGAAAAAATGTCACACATGTCTCGGGACCTTGAGCACCTTCGCTATTTTTTTTCTTTGCATACTCGGCTTTTCAGTGAGAATACGCGCGCGAGGACAAGTCACAGCATCTCGCTCAGGCTAGAGTAACGACCAAGCGTGCCAGGCTCAAATCAACCAATGGCTGATACAATGGCTGTGACGAGTGAATTTTGAGCGTCTATCTTTATTTGTCGAGAGAAAAAAGAAAACAATGTTTAGTTGACTTTGAGAAGTTATTGAAAATTCCAGGGCTGCATTCTGCACTATAGTTTTTGGTTCACGTTTTCTCAGGTGCCTCGAGTACCAATCGGCAGCCAGAGAAATGAAAAGCACAGATGAATAGGACAACTGGAAGGAGCCAGGCAAAACGAGCACTACAATGCAACTTCACATGAGAACACTCCTGCAGTTACAAGTGAGAACAAAGGCATGCACTGACCCTCACCCTGCAGACGTAACGATGACTCGCAGGTCCAAAGGTCTGTGACCGTTTGACTGGAGAAACCGGCACCGGAGGCACGGGCAGGCTTACAGCCAAGTCCCCCATAACGCCTTTCCGGCCGCGGCGCCCTTCTGGCTGGAACACGCACTCAGTGTTGGTCTCCTTGTCACAGTGCTCCACCGGCTCATTGGATGACGGCCTCAGGGTGCCACCTTTCTTCAGCTCCTCCTGAGGCTGCTGCTCTTCCCTGCCTGGTGGAGCTGCAGATAGCAACATCACCAGTCTGAGGCAACCTTGGAACGACTCTGTCTCTTTAGAACAGAGCAAACTATCAATAAGCGGAAGTCTCCTCAATGCAACGACTGCCACTAATATGATTAGTTTAGTACTTGAATCATACATCTATGTTCATCTCCCAAACTGGCCAAAGTGCACACACCCAACAATCCTGTGTTGATTGAGAGAGAGAGAGAGAGAGAGAAAAAAAAAAGCTGTTCAGCTTTAAATAATCGCGTGTGGAATGCTGAGGTTACCTTCACCACAGTACACTCGCGTCATGCAGAAAAGCATACCAAGCCTATTTAGTTTTTGAATTACACAAACGTGCATGTGCTATGTAGTAACGAGTGCCAGCATGATTGTTGATGCCTAAAAACCTCAAGCTGTTTATGATGCTGCTGTGGCTCTGAGAAAAGTAGTTATTTGAGGAAGGGCGTTGAACTATATTTTCCGCAATTTTCACCACTTTCGATGTAAAGTCAAGGCTGCGGCGTAAGGCCTCACCTATGTTTCTTGTGAGTGTTGATGTTTGTGAAGAGATGACGGTCGACTCGTCACTGCTTTCGTCTTTTCCTGTTGCTGTCATTTCAGGGGGGAAGAGTTCCAACCAACGCAGCCAGATGGCAGATGGGTTCAGGCCACACAAGGACAATTGAGCACAGCCCTGGAAAGAAGGGTGGTGGTGGAAAGCTTGCTTGCAGCCAGCATTTATTAACTTGTCGTCCTTGTGCAGGTCAAAGTAGCCTTGCCAATGTCGTGTCTACTCCTCTCCAGAGACACAATCTTTTATAGTGACCATGCAGATTTTTAGCAAAATTGCTAGAGGGAACATGACCATCGTACCGTATTTACACGATTGTAAGACGACTCGAATGTAAGACGACCCCCCCAAAATCGCATCTCAAAAAAAAAAAAAAAAAAAAAAAAAAGAACGCGCGCATTTTACACAAGGGAAATTTATTCACGTGGTTGCGGAGGATTATTCATCGTCGCTGGAGTCGTCCTCGCTGGTGCTGCTACCGTCATTGCTGCTGCAGTCCACAGCACGTCGTCGTCAAGTGTGCACTTCGCGAACGACCGCACCACGGCATCGCGTGGGACGGCCGCCCATGCGGAGAGGACCCACCCGCACACAGTAGCCAGGGAGGCTCTCCTCACACGCCCGCTTGGCGTAAGTTCGCGGCTTCCTGACGAGCGCCGAGTGTTCTTCGAGCCTACGGCACTCATGTCAGACAGAAGTGACTCGAGAGAGCCGGTCGTGGACACAAGCGACAGGAGCACGCGGCGACGCGCCCGCTTAGAAAATTGTATCACGAAGAGGAGCTCTTCCGTCAACTACCAATACCCCCCCCCCCCCTACGGCGGCTCTTCCATCGATTACCGGTGCTCCCTCAAGAGCCGTGCGCTCGTCATAAAGGCACTCGTAATGCGCGCAGTAGATGCTAAAAAAGAAAAGCTTTTGTATAAGCACGCGGAAAACTATGCGCTTTGGGTTGAGCGGGAAACTATTCGAGATGACAATACATGGTTTGATTTCGATTCTAAGGTACATGGTTCGATTTCGATTCTAAGACGACCCCCCGACATTGGATTGTCAAATTTGAAAAAAAAAGGGTCGTCTTACAATCGTGTAAATACGGTATTTGTTCAGCTACAACTGGAGCAAAAGGATTTGTTTTGTTTTGTCTTTCATTAATATGTCTTAAGAGGCTGTCAAAGTCTAATGATGTAAAAACTTCCATTGTTGTCTTGCATCATGGCTAGGTGAGAAGAAATGCGCAAGCCTTGGCTGAGTGCTGCTGGTAAGCAGTTAAGCCTGCAGGCTAAAGACCGTTATGTAAGCCCGTAACAAAGGCTTTGCTTCAATAAGAGTCACCACAACACACAACAGTGCTGAAGCATACTACCTGCGACCTTTAGTTATTGAAAAGGCCACCACACTGAAAGAATGTGAAAGGCCGCCCAATCAGCTATACACATTCCACAGAAAAATGTGCACAGAGAAAATACGAGGTTGACTTTCACATGTTTGTTTCAGACTTGCGAAAACAAATTGGTAAAATTACCCGCTTTCAATATGGTAAGAGACTGTAAGGGACATGTCTAGTTTCCAGCTGTACAATACCATTTTTGCTGTATGTGCAACCTGATTAACATAGAACCCATCACGTCTACAAATTTAATTATATTTATAGCACACCTTGTACAGAAGACAATCTGATAACATCACAGTTGCGTGAAAATAGTCAATGAAAAAAAAAAAAGCGGAAACAATGACGTGTCTAACATACACGATTACCATAAAAAATACTGATAACTGTTGGGGTTTTACATCCCAGAACTATGATATGATTATGAGGGACACGGTTGTGGAGGGCTCTGTAAATTTCAACCACCTGGGTATCTTCAATGTGAACCTAATTTAATTGCATGGGCCTCCAGCATTTTGCCTCCACCCAAATGTGGCCATAATTCGATCCCGCGACCATCAGGTTATATTAAATTAAGAAAAATCATACACTTCCCCAGGAGCTCCTTGCAGTAGGCTTGTTAGGAAACATTGTTGAAATTTCAATGAGGCACACTGACCAGGCAATCCTGGAGCATGCGAGCCTTCTGGTACCAGAGCTGCAGCTGCAAGGCGTGACCTGCTAGCCGAGGTCCCACAGGAAGGTGAAGTTCCAGGCCAAGGGTGTCTTCTTCGCCGCCAGTCTGACCACTGCCAGCGTCTCCGGTGGTGGTGGTGGTACCCTCTGGTATTGTGGGCTGGTGACCTTCAAGCCGCGCCCAGGGTGACGAATGCCAGCCGCAACCAGGACCTCCCGGAATTACAGTGGCACGCACACAACTGCACGCCAGACAGGATGCACTTGATTAATTGCTGGGCTTAAAGTGCCAAAACTTGTGAGGGTGGTATCACCCCCTGTGAGGTCGTTTGCCCCTTGTGGCGCACACGCAGGTACTTGTGAGGTACACAATAGTGGGGACTCAATATTAGTTTTCAACCACTAGGGTTAAAGTGCACCTGAATTGAAGCACACAAATGTTAACAGCTGTTAACGCCATGAACCAGATGGCCACTGACTTCACCTTCAGACAAAAATAGCCAAATGCATGAGTGGGACTATTTTTTCAGGTGTGGAAGCAGCCGGCTGCTGCGCTTCGATTGTCTGGCAACCCCCCAGGGTCTTTTCGGGATTCCCAAGCTGTATCCGACTGCATTAAACTGTAGGTTCATTGCCCTACAGTTTGTAAACATATGATCATCACATTACCTTGCTGCCCTACGTAGTGGATGCTGCCTTATGAAGTGGATGCAAAGGCAAATAAGAGAATGCAATTAATCTGTAAAATCATTACATTGTAGATGTTACTAATCTCAGAGCTTATAAACTACTTTAACAAGCTTCTACACTAAAAAATGATGAATCTATGTTGGATTAATATATGCTTGAGTGAATATTTGGACTCTTCGACAAATTAAATAATGACATATTCGAATTTGCATAAATTGGAATTTAAATCATAGAAAATTTTGTAGTACATGTATTTGAAACGAATGAAGAAATGTATATTTAACTGCCTTACTTCAAGGTGAATGAACATTATCTTTGCATCGATTATATTTTTTCTAAGCTTAAATGGTTGTTATACTTACCTATATGTCCTAAGTATAGTAAATTTTAATATGTAACATATTTTACATGTTATCACTTGAATTTACCGAAAGTGAAATCCTGCTACTAGTATTCAAAGTTGCTTCTACTTCCTTTGAACCAAAAGCAATGATATTTTCTCATGCCTTGTTTCAGTTAAAAAAAAATTTTGTGCAAGTTAGGTCACGACAAATATGCTTATTATTTTTATAATAAGTCATATATACTATTTGAATTCGATTTGGAATTATTCAAACCACTGAACCAAAATCTATTTGCTTCGAACTTGAAATTTATTATTCGTACAAGCCTAGAATAATATGTTCATATAACTTTGAAGTGGGATTTGTGGCAGTGTGGATTTTTCCTGAATATGTGTATCCACAGTACAGGAACCCTCCACTGCGGTGTAACCACCTTTACAAAGGGTTACACACGGGTTATACAGTCCCATCCACTTACAATGATAACGTAATAGCATTTACAACAGTGAAGAGCTGCTGCGCCATTGACCTTTGTATGTTTTCTACTGTGAGGTAACCTAATGACAATAATGCCCGCAAGCTGCATTATCGGTTATAACAGTGAATTCTGGCTGTTGGGCGTGTGTGCTGAAGATACCAAAATGCAAAATCCCCTGAAAAAAAAAAAAAAATGAAACGAGAAATTCAACTCCTACGTCTACCAGCACATCTTCAGGCTTTCTGGCAATGCAAAAAAGCTGACATTTAAAAGTTTGTGCGGCAACGGCGGTGGCTTCTGTACCTTTTGAACATCTAATAGGAGTAAAAAAGTGAGGCTTAAATGTTTTGGCTTATGAAAATTCAGACATTGCATTACATTGGCTCTATGGGGCTCTGGCCAGTCCCGTAAAAGAATTTAAATTTTCAAGCATGATCGAAAACTCGGCAGCTTCGTCATTCTTATAACTGACGTCCGTTTGGCACATCGCATCAGGTATTACAGCTTTCTCACAACCGCCTCCCTATCCCCCAATTTGATTTTTTTTCGTGGAAGCTGTTTATAGCAATTATTCGTTGTAAAAGTAAAATTTTTGTGGCACTTCAGTATTGTTATAAGTGGGTTCGACCGTATATGTTTTTGCGTTCACTTTGAATACTTCAAAAGTTAGAATAATTTTCATTCATATCGAAGCTAACTTGAATGACGCAATATTCCTTTGAATGCTTGAAGTACTGAAAAATTTGCACATGCCAAGTTTTAATATATTACTCCTAGTGGGGCTTTACTGGGACCAAACTGATTCACTGTAAAATGCGGGTCGTCGCAAAACCAGGAACTTTGTAATCGAGAGTCCGCTGTAGCGTTCTGTTAAATTTGATGCAGGAATCGAATTGTGGATATTTAAAATGCCTCATATTTTTCTATTAGTTAGCACCACGACGGGACCCTGAAGGACAGAAGAATTAGAACAGGGAGGAGTCATTTTTCTTATTTTAGCGATTGAATTACCAATATGCACGAAAATCCAACTTCACTATTTACGCACAACTAAAAAATACGCACAACTAAAAAAATAAAAACTAGGCTTTCCACTAAGTTGTTGTACAATAAGAAGTTTTGATACGGCTTGCTTTTAAGGAGGGACGCGGTCAAAAATGGTCAAAAAAACGATTCTTCACAAAGCTAATTTTTTGGGTGTTTGTACTTCTTAGCACCTACTCTCAAATCGCTAACGGTGAATTTGGTCTGGAAACATGATAAAATCAGCTTTCAATGCACCCCGGTTGCACTTAAATGGCCCCAAAAATACAAAATTTGTTCGAAGTTCCCGCGTGCGTCATGTGCGTTGCAGCGGACTGAGCGCCGCCATCTTTGGCTTGATTTGAAGCTGTTGTCTTTGTGCACAATTTTGTGCACAAATGTTTCCAGATCGCCGATTAGCCCTCCCGTGGCGTGCTTTTCAAGCGCGCTTTTCCGAGTCTCTCATTGGCTGGGGTGACTGAGGCGTCATCTTATTTATTTTTTTGTGTTGCGTTCGCCGCCGTGGCTGTTCGTTTGTGAGCGTCTACTCTTGGGATCGTGCGTGTTTCCGCTTTGCACCAGCCCCTTTTCAACGCGATCGAGATGCCTGGAAACTCTGGTCTGAAACAATTGACGTGACGAGCTTTCGGAAGCCGTAAAGAATGGCCTTGGAACAAGAAGGCACAGGCTCCAAGTGCCCTTTGACAGCTACCGTATTTACTCCCGTAATCCTCCACTCGCATAATTCTCGCACCCCCTACATCGCCCCCAAAAAATACGATTTTTTTTTCCTCGAGTAATTATCGCACCCCCGAAAACTGCCGCAATAAAGTCGTCTGCTCATTCCAGCCCCATGATGATAGCGCGCGCCATCTTGCGCCATCTCTTAAGCATCAAGCGTACTATTGCACGGAGATTCAATTCAATCCAAGCCAAGCCGAAGTGGCCAGTGCGCGTCGCGGCGTGCTTTGTTTGTTGTGTCGGTAATCTTGGCACGTTACGAGGCGATACTGAAGCTACACGGCAGCTTCAAGTTGCAAGTGATGGATCATGCACTAAACAATGGCAACAGGGCCGCCGATAGACCCTTCGGAGCCTACGAGTTTTATGTTTGCTACTGGTGATGGCAGCTGAAAGCCACCAAGACGCGTTGGGTCTGCCGTGTGCCTAAAACTGGGATTGATGGTAAACATTATTTCTTCAGAAGGAAACTGCGGACGATTCTGTTAAATAGCCATCAGCCCAATACTGACGTCCTACGCTTACCTTTTGAGGGCTTCTGTTCAGCGATGAACGTTACCGCTACGCCCGCAACGCCCACAAGCTTTGCGTGTGGTATTCTAATCTCGACTATTTGCTTCCACTTTTTGTGTCTCAAATAAATCTAGTCTTGTGTTGAACCTCTGCTTTTATTGTTGAGGTAAGTTCTAATTAGTACTTCTTAAAGCTTGCTGTAAGTTGCTGGTGTGAGAATCCCGATTTGCGGCCACCTCGTTATCTTTTTCGCTCTCTGCGTTTTCGTAGAAAGTTTTCCTCGCGTAATTCTCGCACCCCCCAACTTTGCATTGGTTTTCCGGCAAAAAAAGTGCGAGGATTATGCGAGTAAATACGGTAGTTGCAGTCACTGCCGGACCCGTTGGATCCCCCGGAAACTATAACGCTGCCCCCACTGACAACGCCGTGTGACCAACTTCGATGAGCGATACACTTTGGATTGATGCTGCATACTACTCAACGGCAGAACAGGTGCAGTGAGTTGAGAAATCGGCGCAAACGAAGATTGTTTTCTCAGGAAAGTCAGCTACCCAAAAGTACGACCTCCTTGGACTCTGCGCTTATAGCCTTCGCCATCCAATTTTTAGCAGCGCCTACACAGCCAACAAGCTTGGAGTTTACGCGAGCACTGATGACACGGTGATTGGTGAACAGCGACAGCATGACATGTAGCTTAAAATGAGGCAGACATCATCGCAGCCAAGCAGAATGCCGTGCAAAAGAAAATAGGATACTTTTTTTTTTATGCCAGCGTGTTGACGACTGAGGTAGCACCGGCCACACCATTTTTCTTTTTTTGATAAACAGCTCCTTTCACACCGTCTACTGTATAAACCGGAATAGAAGTCGAGATATTTTCAATAAAACAACAAGCTAAAGTCGCCCCTAGTCATATGTAGTGGTGTCTAGCCGACAGTGACACCATTGTCTGGCAACATGTGGCTTGCATGTGCATGAGAAGCTGGACACGCCATATTCGCATTCAAATCCAATAGCAGGTTGTTTTTTTTTTCTCTCTCTTGTCTGCTTTTTTTTTGTGTCCGTGATTTGCCTCCGATATGTTTCAAGTTCTCGCTCCGCTTGACATTGTGTTTCATTTTTAGTGGTCTTTTTTTCGTTCACTGAATATGAGTAGCGGTACAAGGAGGCAGTACTCAGCTGCGTTTAAACTCGAGGTTGTTGAGTTCGCAGAACGAATGGGAATATGGCTGCTCAGCGCCGCTTTGGTGTATCAGAAAAAAGCGTGCGCTATTGGAGGGTGCAGAAAGGGAAGCTGCAGAAGTGCAATCCTTGGAAAATGTCATTTCCTGGGCGAAGTGCGGTTCATTTGCAGCTGGAGAATATGCCAGGGAACTTTGTGTGGGAAGTTCATGCATGCTTGCTGCCAGTGACCGTGGATACTATTCGCAAGAAACCTGTGAAACTCGCTCGAGAAGCTGGGCTCACGAGCGATGAGTTTCGTGCACCAAACTATTGAGTTTGGTGCACGAAACTGAGTGCATCGGTTCATGAGACGGAAAAGATTTTCTTTCCGATGGCGCACATCCATATGTCAGAAGTTTCCAGACAATTTCAAGGACAAGCTTATAAACTTTATAAACTTTCAGGGCTTCGTGAACCGGCTTCAGGAGCAGAACAACTACATGATGGGGCAGATTGACAATGCCGATGAGATTCCCGTGTGGTTTGACATGCCTTCATCGACCATGATCATGCAGCGTGGCGCCAAGGATATGAAGCTGTTGTCCACTGGCAAGGAGCACTCGCGCTTCACTGTCATGCTGGCATGCAAGACAGATAGTAGAAAGTTTCCACCCTTCATCATTTTCAAATGTAATACAATGCCGAAGGAAGCGTTCTCGCCCAGTGTTGTCGTTCGCGTCAACAAAACGGCATACATGAATGAGACCATGATGCTCGAATGGACAAGAGTAGTCGGGAACCGTCAGCCAGGTGCACTGTTGTGTCTTTGCAGCATGCTGGTGTTAGATGCGTTTTGTGGTCACTTGACCATAGAAAAACGGATCTCACCATGATACCAGGTAGTATGACGTCCACCCTCCAACCGATCGATGTTGTGCTAAACAAGCCGTTCAAGGACCGAGTGCGGCTGTAGTACCAAAAGTGGATGTCTGGCGACAATTCAAAGACACCGACGGGCTGCCTACAGAGGCCTCCGCTTGCGACTGTTTGTGGCTGGGTGCTTTCCGCCTGGCGTTCCTTGCCAGATTCCATGGTGGAAAAAGCTTTTAAGAAATGTTCCATCAGCAACTCACTGTATGGCACGGAAGACAACGCACTGTGGGAGGCAGCCAGCGACAAACTCTCGTTTGTCGACAAGACAGTGGTGCTTCGTCTGACGAATAGGAACAGTTGCGATGGTGGTTGAGGGGAGCTCCGACGATCGGGGTGCAGTGGGCCCAATTCGCAAATAAATGTCGTTCGGCAATTTTGGGTTGTTTTCCTTTTTTTTTTCGGTAACCTGAAGTGGGGGGGTCGACCTATATTCCCACTCGACCTATAGTGCGGTTTATACGGTAAACGATGCATTTACAAGATTGCAATGAGAATTTTGTACTATAACCGTGACTCTCTACGTCAGCAAAAAATACCAATAAAAAGAGGCATTTTTGCGGGCATTAGTTTTTCCAGGCGGATGCCCGATTTTCCGTATATTTTCATGGTCCCTTGAGGATCCAGAACACAGCAATTTATTACCCAGGGCAGCATGGTTCCTAACAGCTAGTCGTTTGAGCCTCATGCCCCACAGCTTTTCGAGAACCCCTCAACAGCTTGTCATGATGGGGTTCTGATAATTCTTTCCACATTGGAAAAAATTTTAGAAATGATTCCAAGGGTTGAATAAGGCACATTTTGTTTTGCTTTACAGAAAAATAGATGGCGTACATGTGTATAAAATTTGTGGTAAAATTTTCTTATAGAAAATATTACAGTGCAGTGTCGAAACTTCAAATGCGATTTTCTCAGCTTTACATTTTTTGCCAACATGACCATCCTTACGGAACTTTTCATCATGTTTTTGTGAAGCAATTGTAGAAACAAGACTGTGGAGCTATGCTTTTTTTTGTGGCTAAGAGGGACATATAAAATGTTGTGAACAATAATGTGAGCGAATTAAATTTTGAAATTGTGGAGGATCAATGCAAATGTGAATTTTTATATGATGCATCTCAGTGACAATAAAATAACATAGCTCTACATGGCAGGTTTTTCGCATTCTAAACAGAAGCCAGAAATATTGAGGTAAAGTGCCTTAACGACCCGTAAGAAATTACACAGCTAGACCTCACTTATGCTCTCACAATTCGATAACTAGTTCGTGTACATTAGAACTAATTATATCTTTGCAAAGAGGAGGAAAAAATACAGTTCATCACAGTATCTCGAATAATAAAAATTTTCATTTCAAGACCAGCATCTCCCCTCAAAGGCACACCAAAGTCAAATAACAATTTAAATCGGAGTGGAAGCTCAATGTATGACAACATCTAAAACGACAATATTATCAACAACAGTGCCCTACTTACCGAGAAATCAAGGTAAATGCACAAGAACACAAGCGCCGCAGTAGGATATTTTCAAAATGATCCTGATAACATCAGACGAACTGCCTACAATGAATCGCTAGTAATCGATCTAACTGCACTAAATAAAGAACTTTCCATGCATCAAGAGACACAATAACATGCTGCTTGTTAGTTTCTTTTTGATTCATGGAAAAAATAACCACCAGACGTTTCTATGGGGATTGGCGCGAGTGGTTATAAAATTCAATTTTCACGTGGTTACAGGAGACAGGTGGTGCCATCTAGCGGGGTGCAGTTGAAATAAAAGCACCTGTAATCTCGAAGCCAATGGCGGGAAATTGTTCAATGGCCGTAGTTGCTGCTTTGGCTCTCGCTTCTTTCGGTCTGCTGCTACTAGCGCAGTAAAGCCGGGCAACATTGTGCACGACAACAGTCACGCGAGACGGTGCGGTTGGTCTGCTTCTCGAGGCGGGTAATTTGAAGTGTGCTAACCCGCTAAATTTGATTTCAAAATAGGCCCTTCCTTGGCATGAAAGTAACACTACGAGGTTTTTGGACCGCCATTTCAACAATAAACGTCGACTTAATAGTTGGCTTTAGTGTCCTTTTAAGCCTGCAGATGCTCCCTTTGTCCTCTTTTACTGCAAGCAACAAACAGGAGGATGAAAAAGTAAGCCAGGAAAGCAGTAGTATGGTACTCACACTGAGGTACCTTGAGGCACAAGGATGCCGAGGTGCCGTGCCTTCTCGATACGCAAGTTCAGCATGCCATCCTGGGTGCAGTGTTGCAGCCTCAGCTGCAGCTGAAGGCAGGGGAAGTCCACTTGGTCTAAGGGGTTCTCGTCATCATCCTCGTCGTCGTCGTCATCATCTTCCTCATCATCATCATCTTCTTCCTCCTCTTCCTCATCCCCAGGCCTGAAAGGAAAGCCAACCAATGGGCCATCAATGTAACTGACAGTCAATGAAGCAGCTTTATCGTGAAACGGAGCACTTCGTGGATATTCCATTCATATTCATAGATTGCATAAAAGGATCACTAAAGGCCATTATGCAGCAACTTCAATCTTTGCGAGTACAAATGAGAGAGGAGAGAGAACCACCAGCAAATGAATTCGTTCCCAAAAGATTGCAGTCAAGCACCCGACCTGGTGCCCAGTAGTGCAAGGGTACTCATTTTCAAATATGAGCTCTGCTTTATCAAAAAATAGTGGTGCCCTCAGCTCCCTCAGACAATGTTGTCACCAATGATCTGGTTGCTACACATTAGTGCGACCCAGTATGCAAAGAGAAATAAATGCCATTGGACAAAAGGAACAGCGGTCTCTGAACTACCGAGCACCTCAAACTGCTGAGGTGCGTTGTAAATCTGGAAAATGTAAGATGGACATTTAGTGCCCATTTCACTGAGAGCAAACAGTGCACACACAAAACCACAGAACAGGAACACCAGAGCGATTACAGCAGCACAGGCACAACACTTGTGCTATCTCTGCCACCTCGGTGACTAGTACATTCAAATGAATGAGTTGTTGACAGTACGTTCATTCACCTTTTTCGTTTTAGCCACACAATCAGACTGTATCTATGGAGACCCTTTATGGAGAAACAAAATGAATGTGCAATGCAAGTCAAATTACCTTGGGGGTGCAGCCTCATAGACACCACTGTCTCCAGCCACAGACTCGTCACTGATGGCTGCAGACACACCACCCGTGCGAAGGCACTCCTGCTCGCAGATGGGGCTCAAAGGAGGCTCTGGCCCTCGGGGTCGAGGTACCTCCACCATGCCCTTGCACCTGCCACCCAGCATATGTGTGCGTTGAGTCACACAACCACCACCCATGGATGATTCATAAATAGGATGAGAATATCCGAGCGAATGCAACGCAGTCGCCAACTGTTTATTCGAACGCTGAAAATTCGAGCATGCTCGTTTATTCGTACAGTTTTGTAGCCCTGCCACTTGTCCTATTGAGTTAATTAAACAAGGATCAAAAATTCGGACATCCCCCAGAGCACCGGTAGCACCAGCAGGTGCCCCTTTCCCCGCATATGAAGGGGAAAAAAAAAGGAGAAAGAAAAAAAAACTAAAGTTAGCGTTTGATGCTAGGAAGAGCTGCAAAATGTGCATAAAACTCAATTTTAAGATGCACATACTTGTTTTCAAGCAAAACAACCCTACATGAGGGGCATTTTGGTCCTGCCAATAGGCTGAAGCAGATTGCTGTCGGGTGATGCTAACAGTCATACTTCCTTCGTGATAAACAATCGATGATAAAGAACTGATGTGATAATCTTCTCACTTCAACAAAAAATATATATATAAAAATAAAAATTCTGAGCAGCAGGCAGTCAGTCCCTGATACCAATGCTATTTAGATTATCCGAGAAAAGGTACTTATGGTTCAAGCGCAAACCAGTTAGTATAACGGTACTTTACATGTGAAGGGCAGGTGTGGCAACTTTGTAAGCAAAGCTTTTTTTTTTTTTTAATGTAGCAACTGAGCTTACAAGTGAATGCAAAACTGCCTCCTGGCAAGACTTACCCATCACAGTGCGGCGACACGGGAGGTGACAGCGACGACAGTGAGGAGCGTGGTGAGAGAGGTGGACTGCAGCCTGTGGGGCGGTGAGGAGGGCGGCAGGCCATGTCCATGGCTAGCGTGCACCCACCGTAGATGTCTGGAAAACTCAGGCTGGCGAGTGAGCCGTGAGAGCTGCCTGTGCTCAGGGATCCCAAAGAGGAGCTTGATGAGGCAGACAGCGTGCTGGCCGACAGGCTGCACAGTGCCAGCAAAGGGAGTCAAGCCAGGCCACAACAAACGTCAACTCACACAAGAACACTCGCTCAGCATTATCACCGCCATGCTTTGATACTATACAGCAAGTTAATTTAGCATTCATAAGGCCATCCATCTACTTATTGAAGTCTCCCGCAGCAATGTTACCAACTTGAGCGTGCAAGTACAGGTGACTTTAGAGAGATGTGCCCACATTGCGAATCTATTCTTCTCACAAAAAATGCCCCCACCACCCCCAAAGGGTTTGTGAGGAAATGCGAATGCATTTCTTGCATCGAGAAAGGGCACCGTTGCCGTCAGACATTTTCTGCCATCGCCTTGAGAGAAGCCCAGCCAGCGAATTGGAGAGTGGGGCGCCAGCGTTCTCGGCTCTGCATTGGCGTTTTACAGCGGCATCTCAAGCACACCATTCCGGATGTTCTTGAGAGGCGCCCAGCCAGCGAATGGCCGAGAGTGGACAGAAGAGTGGGGCACTGGGAGCAGAGAGAGCAAATGGCGAGAGAAGGAGCGGCGAAGCACTACACCTACCCTCCCCTACACTGTCGCACCACATGCTCCGGTTGCTAGGGGCGAGGATAAGTGCATGCGCCCACAGCTGTTGCAATGGGAGATGAAGTGACAGCAGAGAAATAACAGCTGCCGGTGGGCGGCCGCTGCCGCCACCAAATGCCTGACATAGCCCGACTAAGAAATGCATTCACATTTAAAAATGATGCTGCAGTGCAAAAGAAGTTATATGTTTAGCAGATGCTTAGGCTGTTTGCTTCATCATGAATAAAATGTGGCATAAAATATTTAATGAGTAATTATGTTATGCAAAATATATTTGGGAAAACAAATAAGAGGAAAACTGCATGAAAATGTTATGCAATAGCAGTGCAGATTAAGAAAAGACTTGGTGGCACTCTAGCTAAAATTTAGAGAAAGAAAAACGAAAAAAACACACAAGCATGATTGAGGCACAAAGTGCATTCAAGACTGTGTTCCAATTCTTAGACAGCATCGCAGACAGTTTCCGCAGACAGCTTAGAAGACAGCACCAAGCCCATGCTGTCCGAGAATTGGAACACGCCTGGACAGCTTTTACGCGACCAGGCACCACCTAGCGCCAGGAAAAAAAAGCTAAGATAAACAAATGTAACTGTTGTATTTTCTGGCCTATTTCGTACTGAATCTAAAAAAATTAGCGCTACTCACATTGAGCATCTGGAGAAGCGTCTGCTTGTGTGCAGACGACTATTCCGGTGAGATCCAATCTATCCCAGCGATTCGCTGAGCCTTCATCTTGTTTGGACAGCAAATTAGCTTGCATCGTATTTGTCTACGATGCCCTCTTCTTGGAGCTGTCTATTTTGCCGGCTACGTGAGAATTTGAATGGGACTTAAAATGGCCGCTGTCCATTTAGCTGTATATTTAGCAGTCTACGGGGAGTATTGGAACACACTCCAAGTACAGTACAATCTCAGTGATATGATTATGGCTCATAATAATTTTTCTGTGGTCCCATACAAGGGAATTAACCTAAAGCATGCCATGCTTGCCCTTTTGCCACCTAGTGTTACGCAGAAATATGTATCAAGAATGGGAAGGGGCTAGTAGCTGTCATGAGACATTGCCCATTATGTCCCTTAATTACACATGCATGCAAGTGCCAATATGATCGTTGAGATCAAAAAAGGCAATTATCACTACTTTTCAATGTTTTTCGGTGATACAAACTCCAGCTGATATGAACATTTTCCGTGAACCCACGAGATCCGTATCTACGAGATTCTACTGCAGTTGGTAGAAAATACCAAGTTGCAAGCTGGTACAGAGCGAAAGCATGTGACATGGGATGCAAGATGCCGATAAGGTTTCCTTTTTGGTTACAGGGCTCGCTGTATACGCACCTCTGGAGGCGTGTCTCGAGGCACGCCGTGAGACGTGTCGCATCCCTGAGCTGCTGCAACAGCAGCTGCTTCTGTTCATGCAGCCGTAGCCGCTGTGCAATGGCACGGTTGGAGCTCTCCAGGGCATCTCCCAGGTCTCGCTCTAGCCGTGAAATCTCCTCTCGTAGCACAGGCGAGTCTCCCCGCTCCAGCTGTGCACGAAGCTCATGCAGGAGCTGCTCCTTTTCACGAACCAGCAGGAGCCTGCAGGAATGAGAACACAGGGCCATGTGTGTAAGCACTGACAGAATTAATGTGTTAATTTTAGGATAACATTGACAATTAACGTGGGAGGTTGAAGCATGGTGACTAAAGTATGACAGTGTTTTTTGGTACAAGTTAGTGCGACATTCCCGAGCATGTGCTAACAAAATATGCCAAATGCACATTTCTGATAATGAAATTGAAACTAATCACAATAGGGTAGGCAGATTTTGCATGAGGATATTTATTTTTACTTAAGAGCAACAAACTTTTGGGATATCTCCAGCAGTTCAACACATTCGATAAAAGAAAAACTTTCAATTAAACTCTATCAGCAGACCTGGGTTCATTTTTACAATCAATTCAACGAATCTTGTAACTCTAGCTGAGGCAAAACTTGAGCGACTGTGCTTTAGCAACAAGCTGTGACTGAGGAAGAGCTCAAGAACATGGGCTTTTTGGAGAACTTTGCCGGCTCTTGAGGCCACTTGTGCTGATGAAAATTGCATCTTTATTTTTTGAAAATGAGATAGGAAACAGCATAATTGTAATGTAATCCCTATATATTTATATACACAGCTCCATAAATTGCATTTCACACTTTGTACTCCATGTCTGCCGTGTCTCATGCTGTTCCATATTTAGTGAGTATTCACGTTATTGAACAAATCAATTTATTAAATGAGCCATTTTCCTCGCTTCCTTGAACTTGCTTGATGTGCGAGTTCTGTGTATTCAATATTTGCTATCAGCATACATGCTAATACCCACTGAAAAAGTTTATTTCCACATTCAAAAAGGTTCGGCTGTAGCTAATGTTGTGTTCGATCTCGTAGTAAAAGACTAGTTTACTGACCCATATTAAAACACACGCCACACAAGCCACAACTTCACGAGCGTCACTCAGTCTACCTTGTCATTGTCTTTCACACTGTTTATGCCAGGGCACGTGCATCTCGTGGACGCGCTAGTAATTTGCCAACACTAAGAATTTAGAATGCCATCTAATGCCCACCTGTCCTGATCGGATTCGGCTTGTCCAGGCGACAGTCGGTCTTCGAGGTCTGCCAACTCACGCTGGATGCGCTGTACTTCCCGCCGTGCCTCATCGTAGCTAAGCCTCGTGCGAGCCACCTCGGCAAGTCGGGCGCCCAAGGGAGCCAGCTCACCAGACAGATCCGTCTGCGAGGCTGCGCACGGCCGTTCCTCCGGCACACGGGAGTCCAACACATCCCGCGTCAACTCCTCCTTCAGCTGCCACAGTCGCTGTTCCACAATAACACATGTCCATCACAATCCCGCTCAAAATGAGGAAGCTATGGTAGCCCTTTCAGCCATATAGTTTCCTATAAATACAGTAGAGGGAACTCTCGTGCTAGTGTCTGTGGGAGCTGCAATGCACGGAGATTCAGCTAGCATGGAAATGATGGGTAGTAGTACACAAATGTGTCTCATTTTCGTACTTTTGGCTCCAGTTGGCTTCAGCTGGCTTGAAGTTGCTTTGACACGAAACAACAATCAATAAATAATCAGCCTTCACTACTTTATTCTTTTAGGCTCGCCACATCAAATCGACTCCCAAAGCTTGTAACCGTCCATTCTATCATTCGAAACAACAACAAAAAAAGAACAATAAATGAAGCTACAAGCGCGTTCGAAGCGCGGAAGTACGAAGACAGGGCCAATCTGTGTACTACCCATCATTGCCTGATCGCTACACTATGGCATCGACAGAGTCCACTCTAGTTAATTTTTGGAAACTCTACGCTTTCAGCAGCAATACAAAGAATGCTAGTTCAACAAACAAAGTGAGGAAAGAAACAGCATTATTTTAAAATTGCACAGTACAGAAAAGGTAGCTGACTAGGCTAGTCGGTACCTACAGTATCAATAACCGAATAGCCCCTTCAGTTAAGGGAGTTATTCATGCTGAAGATAAACAAACAAGGCAAAAAAGCACAGCTATGAAAAACACCTTGCCAGCACACTGCACCCCTCAGTGCAAACGTCCCCTAGTCACCGCTGATAATATTGTACACAGCACTTGTCCTGTGTCTGCTTTTCATAGCCATGCTTTCTTGTGCTGTTTGTCTACAAAGAAGAAGTTCACTGAAGATGAACAGCACCTCTAATCAAGGTTCGCCACATCCTTCAAAAACACATTTTTTTATATACACTTGAACCTCATTGCAACAAACTTGACTCTTACATAAAAATAAGTTTGTTATATCTGAAAATTCGTTATAAAGGTTTATTCTTAACACTAAATCTGTAGCAAGACTGTTTTTCATTTACTTTGTTATAACTGATATTTTGTTATATCTGGATTCATTAAATCGAGGTTTGAGTGTAAAATAATTGGGGAATTCATATTTTTAAGCTCCCTGTTTATTTGAGAAAATTGAGCAAGAAGAGTGGCTACTTGGGCTGGTTGGTATTGCATATTTTGAAAGAAATATACTTCCTTAGTGAGCAACAAATGTTTCAGAAGGAAGAGCAGAGTCCTATCTCTCTGCTATTTCTTCCTTGTGAAACGTTCTCTGCCAATAAGGAAGTACATTTCTTGCAAAAAATGCAACACCAACCAGCCCAAGCAGTCACTCTCTTGCAGTGAATTTCAAGTACATCGGGCTCTTTTTCCGTCCCTGCCTGTTCGAGACAGGCGTGCATAATTTTGATTGTTGATGCAACGTGCAAAGCCAAGCTTTACGCCTTTTCGGTGAAAGACTGTCCTATCTATCTGCTTTTTCTTCCAGCAAAAACAAGTACATACGTAGTTATCTCAAGCCGTTCAAAAGCTATGACGACATTGTCAGCCCCTGCCGGAAGCATCTCAAACCGAAGGTTTTCGATACCACAAAACCCGCTATCTCGTCATAAATATTTTCAAGCGTACATTGTCTGAGCACGTTCTAAAGCTTGTGTAACAGGCTTTCAATTTATTTAAAAATTTCTACTACTCGGCTGCGCCACTCTGTTCAAGTTGTGCACATTCTCGCTTGGCTGTTTTTTTTTTTTTTCATCCTCTTTCAAGCTCTTAGACTCAGTTCTGGCTTCTTAACCAGAAAGTTATAGTAGTTCGTGAAATATGACACAGTATAGCAAGAAAAAGAGGCGTCAATGCAAGTTAGTGATTCAATATACCAAGCGTATACCCACTGTCGCGCACAGGAATGAGAGTGAACTGAAGACACAAAATGAGCTAGAAAAAAAAAACATGTTCATCGCCTCACTCATCAGAAGATTATGCCACTTTAAAAGAGGTCCCAAGCTATCAGCCTGGTGTATTTCAGGCATACTGAATGTTTCATTCTTATACACTAGAACCTCAATACAACAAAATTAGATATTACAAAACATCGTTCATAACAAAGTAAATTACGAGTACTATTGCAATAGATATAGTGTTCAGAATACAACTTTATAACAAATTTCTGGATATAGCAAACTTATTTTTGTGTTGCATGCAACTTCGTTATAAAGAGGTCTGTGTGTATAGGCATTCGGTTCAAATCTTTGAAGCCAGTTTTTACAAAATGTGATTTTTGCATCTTACAGTTTCGTTAGCAATGATAGCTTTCATTCTAATGAATATTTTTACATGATTTTTTTGTCTGTTTTTGTATAGGTGAAATTGTGCATTCAAGCAAGATGATTGAACACTAGCAATAACTTTTTGTACTATGACTAATAATGTGCAAAACAAGCCTGCCAAATATGAACTTTGTTGGCGTGTTTTTATGGCAACACCCCTTAGCTTTGAGATGTGAAGATTGTGGAGTTAAGATGCACGGAGTGTTCTCTGCACTACATAGCTGCCAAGTCATGTTAGAGTCGCACCAACAGTTTCTTTAGTGTTTCCTCATGGTGCAACACGCGTATTATGGCACATTTTGACTTTATAATAAATTTACTTTTTTTTACATTTTTAGGTATGTCATCATCTTAAGACTTCAAACTAACTAGGCCCCATAAGCCAAAACTACAATTATAAGTTTCAGACCAGAACTGTAAAATTTGTTCTTAAAGGTAGTGACCGGCCAGAAGGCTAGTTTTTAAAACGGCTTAAGTACAGTGGAACATAGATTATAAAACTTTCAGGGGACCCAGCAAAACCATCCGGGTATCGTATAATCAAAAACTAAGAATATTGATTGCGACACTCAGCCTTGCCCGAAATATGGGTACAGACTGCCTGAATAAGCCCACAGTACGACCTTGTGCCTCTGCAATGAGGGCAGATTAAGGGGGCAGACTGGTCTTTGGGACCGCTAAGTTCCAAAAAAAAAGCATTTTTTAAAATTGGCATATGTGGTTTCTGCAAGTTTTTTTTATCTCTATGCAAATTTTCACCCACCAGGAAGTGATGATTTTTTTGTAATGTCATTCTGACTGTCCCGATTCTTTGTGCTAGCACAATGCAGAACCTACTGGAAAATGGGGAACATACTTCGGGGCTACTTTATAATTTGCCACTACCTGTGTCTGAAGCTTTAATACCAATTTATGAGTGCTTTCATGAGCATTGCAAAACATGCAAACCATGATTGGTGGTTCTTGAAGAAACTGGGTATTACCAGTTATTCCCATTTTTCTCAGAAAAGTAAATTTACCACTGTTCAATTTTGAGGCCTCAAAATCTCTGCAGCTAGGGCAGAGACAACAATAATTCTTTTTGCAATAGGAACCTGTACGTATATAGAATGCAAGTAGGAGAGCAGAATTTAGAGCCAAAGCCTTTTTAATTAAATATTAATCAAAACTGTGACACCATTCAAACTGCTTTTGAAGATGGAAAGTTCATTTTACTTTAAAATAATCAAGGGAAAAAACCAAAAAAAACTCTTGCATACTTTCAATCTCTAGTCATAAGTCTATGTTGCCATATCTTAAATATCACTTTTAATGAAGCACATTTTTTCTATGGTGGCCTTAAACAATAAAGGGTTAATTTAGATTTTCTCAGGAAGAAAATGAGTTAAAGGAAAAGTAATTACAAATTTGAAATCAGCAGAAAAAGCCTCCCAAGCCTGCGCATTTTGATCAAGATCAGTGAAGAAATAAACAAAAAAATGTCAAAGATGAATCTGCCCCCTTAAATTATTCTTGCAGTTGTAGCTAATGGCAGCAATAATTAGTTGAAGGAGGTGTGCGCAAATCTTTATTCTCAGACTTAAACACAATCAAATCTAACGCGCATCTTAGTAGTGATAAACAGAGTTTAAAAATTGCCTGCGCGTGAAAACGAAACCGAAACCGCATTGCCATGAACCTCCCATCAGAAGAGCCCAGACATGGCGCCATCACTTTCACATAATGGTGACGAACTACGAGTTTACGTACGATGCGTTTGAGCGTGACTGAGCTGTGCATGTTGCAATTTGTTGCCTCGTGAAGTGCAACTAGTGGTGTCCCGCTGTTATTATGAACGTTGACGTCAAAGCAGGACACTTGCCTCTATCACACTCGCAGCTGTATATCGACCAGGAAATGCTTCCGCAGACCGAAAATGTAAAAATATCAACTTTTTGGTCAGCTGAACCTACTCTATATGGATAGAGCTTGACTAGGTAACGACCCCAGACACGTACGCACGTGATTGAGGTGTATGTAGAAGCTCATGAACTTCAGGGAGAATAAATTTTCCATTCAATGAAGATGACAATACTTTTCCCGTAGTCCACCTTGGAGTACGCAAGTTCATATTTTACACTCGTGAATATTTGGTCGACGTGCGATTCGAGTAAAGGTGTTTTTTTTTTCTTTCGGGCGGAATCAATGTTGTCGCAAGATGCGTGGTCGGCGTAAAACTGTGTCGTATAACCAAGGTTTTTAATACATTGTTTACATGAGAATTTTGGCAGGACAAAGCCGTTTCGTAGTAAAATGCAGATCGTCCAAAACCGGGAGACGTATAATCGAAGTTCCACTATATAGCTGTACAACCATGTTTTTTTTTAATGCGAACACTCTCGCACAATGAAAGAAGCTCCAACCACACTATTAAACTTCAGATGTCAATCCTGTCAGCAGGGCTACAATAAAGGCTACATGTTGACAGGTCATAACAAAAATATAATTAACTTAATTATGTGGTTTCACGTGCTTAAACTATGATATGGTTACAAAGCACACTGTGGCTGGGGTATCTCAGATTATTTCAGACAGCCTGGTATTTCAAGTAAATGGGTGTTTTAGCTTTCTACACTACTGACAGGTGGCCACTATAGCCAGGAACCTTAGCTACTACGATACCACCGCGCGCAACACTTCACGGCAGGTTTTAATGCTTGTGCCATCTTCAATTTGTCATGCAAGGTTACCTAAAAATGCTGTATTCCGTATTCTGTTCCGTTCCAACTTTATTGAGTGTGACATAGCATGTGAAACTTTTACCCACAGCATATCTTTAACTTTTACCCACAGCAACACGACAGCTTTGGAGAAGTGAAGTGAACTTTATTGCCACATATATCAAAACATGTTTAAACAACAAGGATGGTGGGATAAAAGCTGCATGTAGGCAGCTTGACTAGTCTCACCTCCCAGAACAATAACAACAGCAGCAAACATTAACAAGCATTCTTACTTGTCACAATAGTAAAATAGAAATACATAAAGCAAAGTGATAAGAGAAGAAGCAAAGAAGTATGAAACAAACATTCTCAACAGACACAATCATAAACAACAAAACATTGATGTTTATAAAATTAGTTGAAGCATTCTCTTTTTGGAAATATAACGTATGTTTTCATCACTCAATTTATATTTGTTTAGTATTGTAGGAAGGCGGTAGAAAAGTGTTTGAAAACCGTAGTTTGTGCATGGTTGCGGAACTGCCCAATGTTCAGTGTGTCAGTTTATGCGATGTTCCTCATATGAGTACTGCCCTTAATCGTTTTAAGCTGATACTCATAAAAGTGGTCAACTCGGATAATTTTGAACTTCAGAAATAGGTCACGCGTGTGCTCATTATAAGGTACATCAGCAATAGCCCGTAGGGCTTGCTTCTGTAGTGTGACCAAATTTTCTAATAACACTTTTTCAGCTGAAAAAGGGCTTGCATTTGCAGTGTCTCAGACAGTTGCGGGCAATATGAGATAAGAAATAGAGACTATACCCACTGAGGGACACTGTTGCTTAAAGTGTAAGATTAATGGCAAAAATGGTTATGCCTCATTTCGTTCACCTGCTTCCTGTCCATTAGTTATGCACCTTTGCATCCCTTATTTCAAGCGTCAGACAGTCCTTTGTGATAAACTTGTATAACGAGACATTGTACCATCTTATAAAATTATATTAGATTTATTCCCAATGTAGTTTTGCAGTGCCTTTATTTGTAAAGCTGTCAACTTACCTGCAGTAGCTGCGTCTTTTCTCTGTGACCTTTGCCCAAGGAGCGCTGTACACTGCAAAGTTCTTCAAGCACGGCCTTTGCCTGGTCAAGGCTGTAGCCCGCTGGGAGCTCACAGAACTGCTGCTCAACTCGCCGCAGAGCTTCTAGTCCTTGTTCCCGCTGGTGCACTTCAGATCTCACCTACAAAGACAAAATAAGTCCGCATGAGGTGCACTCACAGGCCAACTTTCAATTAATTTCCTTTGTTTTCCTTCGTCAAAGAAGCCTTGTTTGCTTGTTACAACAGCGCATAGGTGGTTTATCACTCAAGGAAACATAAAGCAACGACTTGGCTAAGATTTATCAAGCCTCAGAAGAGGGTTACATAAATGCCTCGTTATTCCTTTGGTGTCACAGAAAAAAAAAACTTTGGGGCAAGGTGGTATACTCTTTAGCAATGGAGCAAAGAAAAAGAAAAGGTGCTAGATATTATGAGCTCGTAAAAGTTGCAGAAAAATAATTACCCGTACAATGAAGTTAGTGTTAACTAGCTCTGCTTGAGCAAGAAAGAAGCTTATCAATGGCATTGTCAAATTCAACTGAGTGCATTCTTGTTCATTTTATTTGGCAGTTTCACACATGCACGAATTATAGCTTTACAGAGCTTGCCAGTGCACATAATGCCATGACAAAAGATGTAGGATGTGCATCCAAACAAGCACAACGTGGCACGTTAACTAAGAGCGGGCAACTGGCAAACAAAGGCACGAAGACTTCTTCCAAAGTTACAATTTAAAGTTGTTAAATAAAGTTGTTTCCACTCATCATCCCTGAGTGTGGAACTCGCTGACAATGTAATCCAACTTTTCACAATGCCCAACTGCATGCGCCCTTTCCTTGACAGAAAAACTGCGAAATATCTGTTCATCATCTAGGCCAGTAGTTCTCAGCCGTGGATGCGTCGGGGACCCCTTGCGGACTGGTGGAAGTGATGGGGGACCCCTCGCAGCAGAGGGAGGGGAAGTACGTAAGTAAATCAACGTAACTGGAGCGTCGCACAAGTGTGCCTTTTATTGCTACCAAAAACATCAAAGAAACGTGCCACATCACTTCATTTTGGACAGTTCATCAGTACGTGGCACAGTCACGCTTAAAGAAAAATGCGGGTGAGGGCTTCGCAGATAATAGAGATAGCTTCGCGGACTCCCAAGGGTTTGCGGACACCCAAGGGTTCGCGGACCCCCATTTGAGAACCACCGATCTAGGCTTTGCTTCTGAAAATACTGGTTGTCCAGGCCTCTACCAAAACCCAAGCAAAACAGCAGAGGGCATCGCAGGAAAATGAGAGTGGCGTATTTAGCAGGGCTCACACGGCAGGTAGAGAGCCGCGACAGATGGGAAAATTTGAACTCACTTGTTCCAGCTCTCTACGCAGCTTGGCCACACGATGCCGTGCCCGGCCCACATCAGAGCGTAGCAGCTCAGGGTCCAGTGAGCTGGTACGCGACGCCACTGAGGTGCACGAAGAGTGCAGGGAAGTGGTCAAGCTCCCATGCAGTGAAAGACCCTTTAGGGCACCAGACAGGTGGTCAAACTCGTCTTGAGCGATGGCTAGTCGCTGGTGCTTGACATCCACCATCTCGCGTTTGGCCTACGACAGGAAAACCATCGTTCACATATAGACACTGAACTAAAAAGAGGTGCTGACCGAGGGCTCGTTTTTTTTTTTGTTAGACAAAGCATAACAAAACCAACGGACAATGAAGCTTAGGAAGGTATAGCGGACACTATTTGTAGCTTTTAGCAGCAGCACATTAATTATGACATAAGTGGAAAGGATAGAAAGCGGATACAAAACTTGCTGCAGGTACAGACCTAGCCTTTATAAAATGCATCCAATGACCTGAAAATTGAGCTACCGCAACTGTCGCTTTTCCATTCACAAGATAGACCACTAATGCAATTCTGGTGGTGTTAATCAGACCCACTATTACACAACCATAAATACCGAATAAAGTGGATAGGAAAGCAACAGCCACTGTGACTTAATTAGTAGAACATTGGAAACTGCTATCTGAAGGCTGCACCTTAGGTCCCTACCAGCAGCAAGTTGATTTTTCATCTATTTTCATTCCTTTCCATTTATGTTTGTTCTCCAGGGTGTTACTAAAGCCTTTTTGCTTACAAAAGTTCTACATGCTGTAGCTTTGGTCCAAATTAGTCCAGAGCATTCATTCTTGCAAGCTCTGACCATACAACATCATTTTATTAGGCTACTGTCTTTTATTACTACCAGCATTTAAGAGAAAACTCACCTACAAATTGGCCAATGCAAAAATCACAGATTTCTCAATATTTTTGAAAAGTACTTGTTGCACAGAAAAAAAGTAATGGCATAGTTAAAATCAACATGTCAAAATACATAAAAGATGGAAGTTTGATCAAAATTCGCCCATAGGTAAAAAAAAAAAAGATTAAAGTGAGGTGCTCTCCCTTAAAAGCTACAAATAATGTTCCCTGTATGTTCCAGACTCATAGCCTGTTGGATTCACTATACAGGCACTGTAGCAATTCACACATAAGCAGCTTACAAGAGCCACACAATTACAAGTCTAATCGGCACGCTTTGTGAAATGAAGCGCAATAAATGGGGCAACAAAAGGTGAGACAGGCAGGAACACTTTGTCCTGTCTGTCTCACCTTTTTCAGTCCCATTCATTGCACTTCTTTTCACCAAGCACGCATCACCAACTGGCCCACAACTCTTCTAATAGGCACACAGAAAATAAGAACACAATACAATGCTGAACTAATGTTCACGGCTATTGTGAACCAATTTGCAAAAGATACGAAACAAGCTTTTTGCAAAGCTTACACAAACAAAGCAAAATTATATTTAAGTGAATGATAGAATAATCTATCAGGTGCACGAACCTTAGAGCTTTAGTAGAACAAGTGCACAGAATTGCAATACGAATTTAGAACTGTTTGGATACGGGTATGTCGGCATGCACCCATCGACAAAGGAACATCACACAGTGTGATGTTTCCTTGTCTGTTTTTAAATGAGGACTGTGCTTTTATTGATAGATTTTTTAACTTTTATGGCTCTATTGAAATTATTCTTTTTCCCAAAGAGTCTACCTTTTTGGAATCACCAGAATATGATTTTTATAAGACACATCTCATTCCGATACATTTTGCTATTGCATATCTTCATAAAAAAAAAACAAAAAAAATCTGCAATAGGAAACCTTGTGTAGCTTAGCACTAAATATAATTAGATAACATTAGGCGGTAAAGATCTGCATGTGACCTTTTAAAGGGAAAAGAACAGAAACAATGTTACTTTCATCTTGCTGGTTAGACATAAGCAGCACTCGGAAAGAAAAAGAGTAACAGCACTCACCGCGAGGTCGTCCTGAGCAGTAAGCAGGTACTCTTTGAGCATAGCCTCTTGAAGTTGCCTCCATTGTTGTCTAGGGTCTTCAATTTGATTCGTTTCTAGCAAAGGAAGAAAGCAATGCAATAAGCACAAGTATAAGCAAGACACCACATCTCAAAGGGCAACCCATTATTCATCGCTTGCTCACAGGTTACTCTTTCAAATGTAAACATTGCTCAAATAACGCGACAGGCTATGCAATCAATCTTCTGCTGCTTCTTTGCTAAACATGGCACACATGAAAGAAGCTTATAAATGACAACGGTTGATGCTGATAACAATTTTGTGTCTTTTTGACGTTTCAGAGAGCATAATACTTCAGGATTACAAATGGCAAATACATGACTGTAGTGTGAAAAGGTAATGCAGCATGCGTCACTGTTGTGAAGGGATTTCTCCACCCTTTCTGTTGTAACAGCCGCTTGGCATTGACAAGTGCCTGGGCATGTATCTGTACTAAGGTCCATTTAAGAATAGTCTGGCATTTTAACATTTGAACAAGACAGACATATCAAAAAATTAATAGTGGCTTTCTGAGCAATGAGATAGAAAAAGAAATACACGTCTCAAACCCGAAGGACAGCACAAGAACATAGGTTATTCATATAGCAAAAAGTGCATAATGACCAGAAATGCAGCAGTAACACTACAACAGGACGATGAGTATGTTTCTACGCTTACATGTATTTAGGCGTGGAAAATGAAATAATAAAGCATAAGCAGATTTTACAAGCAAGAACAGATTTACAGATCACTATATATAGTGTTACTCATATATTATTGCCATGGCAATGAAGCGTGTGTGGCAAAGTCAGCGAAATGAAACTTGTTTTGCTTTCTAGCCGTTCTGACGGATAACCAATGTGCGTCCATGACAATAATTCCTTAGTTTATTTTAAAATTGACTGAAGCTAGGGTCTACTCAATGTACACTTAAAAAAACCTTTTAAAATTCAATTACTTCTGTTAAAGAACAGGTGAAGCTACTTTTACACATAACAAACAAAATTTCAGTGCAGATACAAAGTGCATGAATATGATACAGAAAAGCTGACCTATCTGCAACAAAGAAACACAAACATATGTAAAACACAAACATTGATGTAAAATGTGTGCCCTGATCTGCAGCCTTAAATCAGATTAAAATATGGCAAATTTATCATAATGAAAAAACTTCCAGTATGTGCACATGGGGATACAAAAGACTAAGTCATAGCTGCTATAAAATATTTTCGATGACTTCTTACCACATTAGCAAGTGAGACCAATTCAATGTTTCTCAGGATGGCTTCACAACAAGAAAACGACGTATATAAAACGATACTTTGTAATCGCATGAAAACTGAATGAGGTATTTAAGTAGTGTTTTCAAATCATACCACGTTTACTAAACCTAGAGGAAAGTACACCTCTTGTCCTACTTGGAAACACTACCTTATGCTGCCCTTCGAATAGGGGAGAAAAAAGAAAGTGCAACAGGCTATGTTACAAATGCAAAGGGCATGAAACAAGCTAATAAAAAAGAACAGTTGCTATATTGCAAATAATCTCATGCTAGATGTATAGCATTATAAAAGTAGGGGCATAATATGACAACGTTTAGATAACTCGATGCTCAGGAACTTTGGCATGTCTCAGCATCCAATTTGTAAGCACAAACCAAACAGACACATGGAACAAGAACAAACTAAAATGCTTCAGCAGACTTGTGTTATGTGTGCTTGCATCGTAAAGCATATTTCGACCAGTCTGCATATTCAAACCTTGTCATTACCTAACCTTTCTCACCAACCCATGCAGCAGCACTGACAAACAAATGGTAAAAACGCACAAGAGCAAAACACTCACTGTTCGTGTGGTCGACATAGTAAACACCAACTTGGTCATCGTAGCACTCCTCCCAGCCAAAGGGAAGTTCATTACCTAAGCAGTCTGCGAATGACTGGGGCTTTGTCAACCTGGAGCCATTCAAGAAAACAGAATAATAGGGGGGTGGGGAAGGGGTGTCCTCCGATCAGACTTTACCTATAGCACGAGAAAAAAACAAAACAAAACGACCTTTCTTCAAATGGAAATGCATGCCGGCAACACCACTTACGCATTTGCTGTGGAATGCCGTGCGCAATAACAAAGCGAGACAAGCACAAAGCTAAAGCACGAAGAGAATGCCATCGCAGATAAGAAGGATCTAGATAATAGCATATCTGCAGATAACGAATGAAAGACACTTGTACTGCTCTTTCAGTTTCCATTTTTCTAGCTATAACAAAGCAAAGATGACACTCAATGTGACCTGGTTTCAGCAATTTCACAATGATTAGAGAGGAAGCGCTCGATGGTGTTTTCCTCATAACACATATTCCTCATGAGGTTAGCTTATCTGTGGAATGTAGATATAATGCATGTCCTTCCAAGAGTTGCCCATTGAATAATGTGAAAAGGTACTTTGCTGAAGCATACAACTGCATATGCACTCTTGACGATGATAGCTCCAGCACACAATTGGACGTTATGCAAGGTCACAGCCCCAAGCACGCTGGGATTTACTTTACCCAAATTTACTGAGCTTAGGAAATGACAAATATATAACACGTACAAAAACTAATAAATCAATTACTGCTTCCCAGATGTGGTCAGGAATGAATAAGCTCTCAAGAATGAAAGAGTTTCTACCATTTCCAAGCAAAGCTCGTGACATTTAGGGTGGACATTGACAAATCACTAAGGCCAGAGAACAATACTTTAACTCCTGACTGGACAATGACATTAAGGGGTTAAAAAAAAAAGCGGCCAAAGAAAACTGGGTTGTGGAATGCGCTGCTACAGACAGCATCTGCAATGACGTTGTATGACTTACAAAATAAAAATTGCAGGTAAAATGCGGCATGCTGCTGTAGGAATGTTATGATACATATGGTCCAAGCTCGTGACGTACGCCCTTACTTTACAATAAGGTATTGTAAATCTATATAAAACAAAAGACATACAGAAGCATCGTCTCTGCATTGTGTACAAGGTGTGTCATAAGTGCATGCCTGTGCAGATTTCTTGACCAAATGGCGTATTGATTACAAAAGAGTAAATACTTTACATATAACTGATCAAACAGCACAACCTTGCTTATGCGAATAACTGTTCCAAGAGAATCGAAATTCACGGTGAGAGGAAGCAATGCAACAATTACATAATATAATCCTGTCACAAATCTGTTAGGTATGAGCACCATAATAAAGTCAGCCTTTGATTTGCCAGTGCCGAATAAAACTAGTTTTTCTGGAAGAACTGTAGTTGAAAGCTTGACATTCACAACACCAGTGTGACTTGCGTATAAAGTGAACCCTTTTTCACGTGATGGCAATGGCACCAATAGTTGTCGTACCAACATTAACGTGCGGTGCATTGGCTCATTATGCTCACAGGTCACGAACAAGAACCTGAAGATCACAGCTGCCATGTTAGCTAAAAAAAAGATATGTAATTAATAACGATCAAACGGAGTGAGGGTTGTCAACAGTGAGATGAGCAACACGGAAACAGACACGGCCCATAATGAAGCCGTGGCATAGAGGAAAAAGAAAGGAAATTATTTCGTTTTTTTTTTTTTCGTCAACTCTCGGTGACGACTGCGACCCGCTTCAGGGCAGTGCACGGGAGTCGGCCACTTGCAGCGGGAACTCGCGCCTCGGTTTATCGCAACGCACATGCTGACGCTCATTCCGGGCGCGAAGAAAAAGGACAAAAAAAAAAAGGAGGCGCGCGGGTGAGAGAAAGTGAACGGAATTTCGGCGAGAGAAAAAGGCGCTACAACAAAAGCCGCGTCACGGGCTCTGCCATGTGTGTGTGTTTATTGCGTGAGGTGAGGTGAGGAGGGGTGCCATTAGAGGTAGGCATCCGCCGCTAACATTCCTCTGGCTGACGTTTTCACCCGTTCTTCATTGACATCATTTTTTTTCGGCCCTTTTCTAGGAATGCGAGGGTAGCGCTGGCTCGTGCAACCGCTGTCTCTCCTCTCTTTTTCTTGCTTTCTTCCCTGCGCGAATCTAAAAACGCGCATAGTAGCAGGCGACCCTATCGGGAACGGCGCCGTTTCCGTGTGTTCCGTGCCGCAGTATCTGCGAGCAAGAACGACGAATGGGGCAGCAAAACTGCCGCCGCATTCTGTGCCAACGCCGCCGCTGGCGCAGTTCGGGACGTTCGACCTTCCTGAATGCACGCGGCAACTGACCTAGAACAGCGTTCCGGCCCGCGCGCCGGGGACAGCAAAATCCTGGGGGCACCACCTCGATGCCCGACCCGTCCCACCAAAGCTGTTCAAAGACGCATCACAGCATCGATCGCAAGGGCGCCGAACGACCGGCAGAAACACACCGAACGCGAGCACATGGATCGTCGGTCAGTTTTGCAGAAAAAAACTCCGGGAACAGATTTCACCGAGACGCTGCCAACGAGCTACCAGTCGAAAGGCGACTGCGACGTCGTGTGGCCAAAACGTTTTCGCCAAGCGGTCAACAAGCGTAGCGAGGACGACGCATTCTGTGCGCGGTTCGCCGAAAGGCGATGGCATCACGCGTGCCAAACAAGCCGCATATTTTCTTTAGTCCTAGTCGGCGCGCTAAGTAGCTGCCGCGAGGCCCCGTCCTCGAAAGAAAAATACAAAAAACCAAAACAAAAAAAATCGCCGCCGGTGCGGCTAGCTGCTCTCGAAAGAGCCCGTGTCGCGGGAAATGGGGCCAGAATGTCGAAAGTAATCCGAACCCTGGACCTTCCCGTCACAGTACACCGACGGCAACTTGTTTTTGTTGACGCCACACAACGCGCTCCAGCAAACCCGCATCTCATCTGTGTGCTGCAACGACATTCCTTCGAATGCTCCTCTTTCCTTTTATTTTTGTTTTTTTCATCTCTTCCTCGGTACATCCGAAATGGAAACGCCGTCGTCTACAGCGTCTCAACTAACGTGACAACCGGCGCAACAGGCAGCACTTGTCGTTCACAGCGAGTACGGCGCACATTCAGCGACGGTCAAGCGAAAAAATCTCGAGAACTTTGGGCTTTTCGCCCGAGGGGGCCTTCACGGGGAACGCGCATTCCTTTGGCCGTACCCTCGCTTACCTGTCTCTAGGATCAATCCATGTCGTCTGTTTGTTGATGTGGTCGATGAAATAGATCTTGCCGTCGTAGTCGGTGCCGATGTCCCATCCGGAAGGTAGCGGGATTTCACCATTTCGTCTCTTCGGCATAATTTTCACGCCCCAAAGCGAATAAATGATCGAAATTCCTTTCGCCAGACAGAGCTAAACGCTACCTCCTGCCGCCATCTTGAATAGCACATTATCGTAGAAATGACGTTGTCGACGTCACAAAGGCAGGAGCCAATGAAAAGCGAGCATTCGGCGGCCGCGCTGCTCTCGGGACGCTTTCGGCCGTCTTTCGCCCTTGCTTTTGCGAAAGTCGAAACCACGACGTTGAAACAATTAGCGCGCAAGTGTAGTGAAACTCTTGATGCGATATAATAAGTTCTTTGACTGCAAGCATCGCTACAACTTGCCTCAAGCCAGCCGCTCAGAGAGCGGATGCCAGTACACTAAGGTCCCTAGTTTCATCTAGGGACCTTACAGTACACAGGTGCGCTGCGCGACCTATTACTCGGTGCACGGAACGTTATATTAATATTTTGACTGAACTAATTACTAGTACAAAATGTGCATTGCAGTAATTACCTGATAAAGCTTTCCTTGTTTTTCCTTATTCATGTTTTAGCCTGTTTTCTTCGTGGCGAGAACCAGGCGAATGTCTAGCGTTTATTTTTGGAATAAAATTTATAACGGATTGATAGCCAGCCACAGTATTGTGCTTTTCATGCTAAGTATTGATGTTAGAGAGTATTATAATGAACTACCTGTACCTGTGGTCTAAAGCTTAGCAGCCAAGAAACTATGATAGCGCCACAGCACAAAGTTCTTCAAACTGGCAACAACATGGCTGTTGCATGCCACGTGATAACTTTTAGCCAATGAAACGTTTGATGTTTTATCTAAAGCGATTCAAGGTAAGAGTGTACCCTTCTGAAATTGTTTGTTTCCGCAGCCAGCGCTGATGCGGCGGTTCACGTTGGCGAGCAGCCGATGCGATCGGCTGGTAGGTGTTCCGTTGGTTGCCTCAAATGTGGACAGTTCGACTGCCGAAGAATGAATTGATGTTTACTGTGCTCATTTATTGGTAGCGTGGATTGGGAACGCGAAAGAGTCGCCGGAAACACACAGGCCTGACACCTGCTTTTACATGCTGGTTAAGTGCATGGCTCCGATTTATGAAACTCGACGCTTGCACGTACTGACCGTGCTTTAACTGCGCCTCTCTGCATCTTTTTATCGCAGTTCTCGCTCCACAAAATTGCCTGCCGAGTTTCGACGTTTCTGATGTGGACCAATTAGATCAAAGTACGACGCGCGCATAGGGCAAAACTGCCGAAGAGTACTATCAAATGTGTCCAGCTTGGAAGCGTGTGGTGACGTAGACGTGTTCGCGGCATTCTAAGTTGCGCTTTTCTTTCCGAGTCGCCTTCGGCAGGCATGGATAAACCGCGGGCGGCTGGCCGCGGCAGAGGCGGCCGCCAGAGGCGAGATGAAACCGAGAAAAGACACAACGCCTGGGGAGTGCCTTTGCAAACACAGCGAAATGCAGCACCGGCTTCGTCGAGAGCGGCGACGAAGAATGGACACGCCGAGTCGCAGCCATCAGAACCGGTGGTCAACCGCAAGTTCGAAGAAGCCTGCGCCAAAATACAGGCGAACGTGGAAAGATTCCTACCGCAGGCTCAAGACGACCGGTCATCTTCAGAGGAAGAGCTCGAGACGGAGGGAATTCTTTCTCGCGTCGTAGGTTCCTACTCAGGTCGGTCTTCGTTTTGCCCCATGTTTGAGATGTCTGTGCACCAAGGTATGGTCGCCAGACAGCAGCTGCAAAGAATGCTAATCTTTATCTCAAGGAAGGGCACCAGAAACAACATGTAGCGGGGAAAAGCCTGACAACCGTTATGTGTAAATAATTTTTGCAACTTAAATTTTGCAAAGAACTTCTTAATTCTAATAAATGGGGTAGTTTACAGTTGGGTTCCGCCACCACTGCAGATATCATGCTACAGGATAGTTGAAAGCAACAAATAAGCGTCCATGCTTGTAAGGTACTGACGCATGTACGGCTATTATATATTCACCACCTGTATGTGCACATCGAGACCGGCTGAGGTAATTTTTGTGCACAAATGTCGGGTGTGGTGCTGTCTCCATGTGCACAAAGAACGGTAGTTGTGTGGAGCTTGATATTTAATTCGTGCGCTTGGAAGGAAAGAAAGAAGTAATTCAAGGGCTCGTGTTTCCTTGCTAAACACAATTTTTGCTGTACAGTAACCGTGAAGAAAGTGCTGCGAGACTTCGGCTTCACTTTGCAACTGTGATAAAGGTGTTGTCAGACATGCCCACAATTTCTCCATTGGCGCTTATATGCCATGCCATCTGTTGGTAGCGGCCACACACTCCACTGTAACAGCGTGGGAAATAGGCGAAAAGCATTGTCTAACAAACAGAGCTGGTTGTCATAAGTGTCTCATAATTGTATACACATTCAAGCAGGGTTTTACTACCATGTCACTAGATGTGTAGATATGGGGGACATTTTAACATTTCACGGCACCAACCGTAAGATTCCCGTGGGTAGTGTTGTAGATTCCCGTGGCTAATGAGTCTCTAGTATACACTACCATGAGAAAATTGCAATAAAAAGCTTCATAAAATCTTTGGCTAGTTTTCTGGGTACCACAAACATTTCCATGCATTACAAGTCCTTGTATTCATTATCTGCATCTGGAACATCAGTAGGTGCAAAGCACACTCAGGATGCTCCAGATGTTTTCAGACTCCAGATAAACAGCCAGAAACTTTCTTTAGGGGAGTAAGGAATCCTTTGTCTATTTGTGTGTGCATTTGTATGTATGTGTGTATATACATATACAAAACTAAAAAAGTTTAGGCATGGGTAGATGGGTTGAAACCTTCTTCGATCCAAACTAGCTATGCCACTGTAGATTTAACATATAGCATGATATGAAAAATCAAGTATAAAGCATGGCATAAGCCAAGCTCTTCGTCAACTCTTACACACTCATTGATACCAAGTACATAATCAAAGTTCTCCCAAGTTGCTGATTCTCCTTTTTAAGCATGATAAGCTTGCTAATTATGTTTATGAACCAAACTTCAAATATTTATTTTATTTTATACATCTTACTTGAAGAGTTGCAGAGAGGGCTTGAAACACACAGTAATGTGTTTTCCATGTGATTACTTTGTACATGGTCCTTTTTTCAGGGCTGTTAAGGAAGTGTGCTGAGTATGAAAAAAAAAGATAAAAATGGCACTTGATGTTTGCACACGTGACTTGCAGCGCTCCTAGTATTGTTACAGTGTCACATTAAGCCAGGCCAGCCACCTGAGTTTAAGATTGCTTGGCTCTAATTAAGTAGTTTGCAGTCTGTTGTTCATCCTTGCTTTAACTCTCCTTTGCAGAACTGAATAATATGGGATCAGGCGATCTGCAAAGAACCGTCCAGTTTATGACAGACAACCTTGTATCCGGGGCTCTAGTGTGCCTTATTTGTATCGAATCAATAAAAAGAACTGAAAAGGTGAGTGCAGGCAAGAGCTGACATAATGGCATCCATCGTAATAATGAAATTTCCGTCTGCTCGCAGGTCTGGTCATGTGGTGGATGCTACGGCATTCTGCATCTGAGCTGTGTACAGAAATGGGCCAAGGACAGCATGTTTCAGCAGCTGCAGCAACAACAGGAAGATCCCGTAGCTCAGCAGAAGTTGCAGTGGCACTGGTTAGTGGCAGCTTTGTTATTGAGTAGATAGATTCACCTTAGAGCACAGCTTTCCAGGACTTCCCAACTTATGCGAGCGTTTTCAGCGCATAGTCTCAACAGACTTTTTCAGTTTGCTGTCCTGCAATGCAAGCCTATGTATCTATATCAGCTAGGCCCCTATTTTAAAGAAATCGGTTACTTGTAAAACTTTGGTGGCATGCCAGGTGTTTGGCATAAATGAGTACTGAGTGTAATAAACTTAGCTGTTAGCTAGTTGGCAGGATTTATTCGTTTTAATCTCTTCAAATGGCTTCTTTATGGCACGAAAGTTTGTGGGCAATCTTTTTATCCCCATCCTGTTGAAGCAGCGGCAGGAAAGAATAAGGGTCAAAGAATTTTTTAGGTACCACGTAGCTTGTAGACCGTTTTCGCAACTATAAATCTAGCTTTCCTGCAACTCTGTTTACTGAAGACGAATTAACTACCTCTGCATAAACAGTGCGTAAGAGCACAATATGCGTGTACTATGCCGTGGAAAATGAAACAAAGTGCAAGAGATCAACAAGCACATTTAGAATTCTTTAACTTTTTTTTTCACTTGAATGACAACTAATGCTGCAAAACGTTCAGTACAGACAAGTAAACACAGCGAATAAGGGAGGTCTATTGTTAGGAGTGGTTCTGGCAGATTAGACTGGATTCACAAGTGGTAGGCAATTGCATAACCTCACTGCTCGAAGGGGCACTTGAGCGGCAGTTTGCTGGGCTTGTTGGAGTACTAGACTTTGATGCCTTTCTAGTGGCTAAGTGAAATAAAAAAAACAAAGAAACATGCAGGCACGGAAAGAAAAAGTGACGGTAAGAACGCTGGGGGACAGTAAGGGACAATAAGAGTGCTGTAGCATACACGCCTTAGTGTGTTTGGTTTCACTTCACTGGGCACCACACTTGCAGCCCAAAGTGTCGGCAGGACTACAGCAGCAGGGAGGGACTGAACGAGTATCGGTGCTTCTGTGGCCAGAAGGTGAACCCCGAGTACGACCCTTGGCTGGTGCCACACTCTTGCGGCCAGACCTGCTCGCGGGAGCTAGTGCCTGCCTGCGGCCACCGGTGCTTGCTTTTATGTCATCCAGGTGTGTGGAAGCGTCAGTCAATGTTTGTTTAACACTTCCATAGAAGTCATTAGTAGGCTCATACTGTAGCCCATGCAGGTACACTATTTGGGCATTTGTCGGCTTCATTATGTGTTGGTTTTTATTAGGTTTGTATCAGACACAGACACAAACCTTTAAAATTTTTTTTTTCTTTTGTTCACCCTAGTTGCGTGGTTTGGTCGCTGGGGCCATAATTTTCTACAAAAAATACCGGAGTGAACACAGGAGCAAGGGTGTAGCCAGAAATTCATTCGGAGTTATTCAACCATTTTTTACCTACAGTACGGTCCACTGTTAGGGGGAACACGCAAGCACGTAGCCGGCGGTCCGCGGGGCGCCAACTGCTGGCGAGATTTGGAAACGCGGAGCATGCGCACAGAATCGCAAGGGCGGTACTTGCCCGTGTCGTCTGCTACTACCCCGCGCTACGCTTGGCGCGCGCAAGCGACACGCTTGCTGTGCTCGCTTCATCGACCACCAATTTCCAAGTCTGTTATCAAAAGCAGCTGGCTGGTTCGAACGGCTTTTGAAAAGCTTACGATAACATTTTTGGTGAGCACTAACATTAGGCTACGTGAGTGATGCGCTTCGTTATCACTTTCACAGGCTTCCACAGCTGGGGGCATATTTATTCGCTGATCACATTTTCGGCGGAGCTAGTTCTTAAAAGCGACATGGCTAGAGTACCTGAGGAGGAAAGGCTTCGAATAGTCGAGCTGTACACCAAAGAATACAGCCAGCATGATGTCACTGCTATCGCCAAATGGCCACTTTCTCATTACCAGCGTAATCATCGGCATTACGAATGTATTTTTTTCCATTGCCAAGTTCTGTCACGAGTAGTCGTATTTTGCTTACACACATTTGCATTTTATTGTGTGTTTCACAGGGGCTGAAATCTGTTTCATTACCTTTGCATTATTCATATGTTTCGAGGAAACAGATCTGACCTCACTCAACCTGTCTAAGTTTCAGAAATTAATTTTTCTTTCTTTAACTCCATAGCGTTCTACGTACACCATTTTTAAGCGCGCGTATTGGTGAAATGTAATGATTGTTGAAAAAGTGGATGCTATCGCATATTCGAAATAAGGAGCTTCAGGCGTTTTCGCTTCAACGAAGAAAACGAAATGTAACGCGAGTTAGAACTTACATTTGCTGCGTATTGCAATCCACAACAATTATAAAATTCGATGTCACACCATAGTGGCATACATTGAAGTATTTTCAAACATGAGTTTCTTTAACATGCTTCTAAATACTATAAGCACATGGCTTTTCTTTGCACTTCACCTGTAATCTAAAATCGGCTGCTGTGGACATGAATGGAATTTCAACAAAGCTGCCGAGAAAGCATAACAACAACCGACAGGCACTTTTTTTCTGCACGCTGATTACCCGGGGAGGGGCAGGCAAGCGCCGGAGCGGGAAGTAGCAGACGAAAGGCAGCGAGCCCCACCCTTTCGCGTCTATGCGCATGCGCAGCGTTTACAAATCTCGCCGCCAGTTTGCGCCACGCGGGCCGCCAGCCACGCGTTGCCGTGTTCCCTACATATATATATATATATATATATATATATATATATATATATGATCTAACAGACAGTAATTCCAAGGAATGTATAGGGAAAGTAATTTGAACCAATGAAACGTAAATAAGCAGAAAGAAAAGTGGGTGAAAAAATAACCAGCCGTGAGCAGGAATCAAACCTACGACCTTCGAATAACGCGTTCGATGCGTTATTCGAAGGTCGTAGGTTCGATTCCTGCTCACGGCTGTTTATTTTTTCACCCAGTTTTCTTTCTTCTTATTTACATTCTATTGGTTCTAATAACTTCCCCTATACATTCTTTGGCATTACTGTCTGTTAGATCTCATAAATATTGTGTCAAAACACGGAAAAACGAGCCCTTAGGTATACACTTCTTTCCTTTATATATATATATTCAGGATTTGTGGTTGCTCAGCTAGCATAGGAAGGCATACCTGCCAAGTTTCCTGGATTGTCCAGGAGGCTCCCGGGTTTGGACCACTTCTTACGTTTGTTTGTATGGTTATCTTGAAAATTTCTTGGAAATCGAAATTTCTGTTTGTAATCTGGCCGCATTCACAAAAATGCAAGTCAATTCGCTCCAGGCTTTTTGCAAACCCACAGCATTTTATTATAAACAAATTTAGAAGGTGTTCATCTATATGTACAGTAGAATCTCAGTGAGGCTAAACCGCGGCAGATATGAGTTCGTGAAATTCCCTAGCCAAATTTTTCTGTGTTCATTGCTCGAAAGTTCAAAGATTCCGAACACTTTTTCTAATCGCAGCGTGTGCTATGAATTTTAGTGTTGAAACCGTTGGATGAAGGCAGATCGATGTGCAGCATGCTCGAAGCTTTAAAAGTACGCATGCAACCAGCACATAGACCGTCTTCGACAGTGCGTGTAGTTGTCATTACCACAATCACTGTGGACTAAACCACAGTTTTTCTTGACATGATCAGGTATGGCAACGACGTTACTGACAGAATTCTGAAAGTGTGTGCGTGTCCAACGCTCGGCCAGTCAAAGCAGAGCTGCTTTCCGCAAACTCTGTGGACAAAACCGCGGCAGATGTGATCATGCATAGCATAAAATGACTTAGTTTTGAAGGCATAGCCAATGCATGCGTATTGAAAACAGAATTACCGTTTGGCCGCAATCGCCGCGCACAAAGTTGCGGTCGCGGCGATGCGATAGCGATCTGCGAACTCTGAGATCATGCGGCTTATTTAGTGGTAGATAAGGCAGTGAAAACGTAAAAAAAAATGCTAGAAGCGATTTGGTGTTTCTGTCCAAAGAATCTAGCAGCAAATAAAGCTTTAACCATCGCTTTCGCGGCAGCCAGCTGCGCCATCCCGTTCATTCACGTGTGTCCCAGGAAGACATACGTAATTTGTGTAGACGGAAGTAGATTTTGCTAGTTGTTCTGAGGACATGGAAATTTCGGGAGCATTCGCACCCCCCTTTTGAGACTCATCTTCGTGGGAAACCCTATACCCTCGTGTGTTCGGCCACTTCAAGCCATTATAAGACCGCAACGGCGATGCTTGTGATTGAGGACTCCCTTCCTTCATTGTTTTTCGTGATGATGTTTTTTTCTTTTGGTGCCGAGAAAAAAAATGGGAAAAATAATTCGATGTGACCCCCCCCACCCCCCTGTTGCGGAAATCTCCCGGATTCAGAATCCTTGAACTCGGCAGGTATGGGAAGATATTGTATCGATTTGCACAAACTTTGTTTTATTGTTGCCAAATATATTTTTCACTGCAAATTGGTATATTTGCAGAACAATGCAGTGAAAATGCACCAAATGCGATGATTACGTGTGTGCACAGTAGCTTATTGCCATTGTGCACTTATGTAAACATGACTGCTGGAAATTCACGAGGACGCAGTTTACATGATCTTTGCTTATGAAATGAAAGAGGAAATTGGGTTAAAGGCTTCTTTCTTTGTTAGATACAGCATAATTAAACCAACAGACAATGAAGCAAAGGGAGGCATTGGGGACATTATTGGTGCTTCTTTCAACAGTAACGTAGTGATCATGACAGAAATGGCACAAGCTGTCTATGGTAGGTAAAAGTTCCCCATGGCAAGGGTGGCCAAGCATGGGCAAGTGCTAAATGACAGTCTGTGAAGCAGCACTTTGATACTGTGTTAATGCAGCTAAGTTCTGCTCGCACATTTCCTGTGGCTGCAATTTCGTGTGAAAGTTGCACGCAGCGTTCACTAAACGTGCTTTCCTACTTTCAGGCCCTTGCCCCCCTTGTCCCAAAATGGTGCGAAGCGGTTGCTATTGTGGCAAGGCTGATCCCACTGCCAGGCGCTGCAGCTCCCGTCTCTGGTCGTGCGGGAAACCCTGCGGGAAGATGCTTTCATGCAAGCAGCACGCATGTCAGCTTGCGTGTCACGCAGGTATTGTCACCATCAAAGTACATTACATACTGTTTGGAACATAGGTCGCTACAAATACAGGCTCTTGTGTTTCTTGGTACATCACCGGGCATCAGCTTTTTTAACTTTTGTGCATACTTGTCCCACTAGCTCAGTGAACGCGACCTCTACATTTTGACGGATGCTCTGTATAAATTCGTCCATGTGCAGTAATTTGCATGTAAATTTGTGGTCATAGCTGGTCACGATTAATTTTGATGCTCTAACTGTAATGTCTCTTATAGCGCATTCTGCAGTCACTTTACATCATCAGCAGTCTAGTTATGTTCACTGTCGGACGATGAGGTGTACAACTGATCTGCCGTGCCCCCTGTTTTGTGCCAGCTGATTCCATCTCATGCCTTCAAATTCACGCTACCTTTACGGAGTGTCTAGGGTTACGTCTAGGCGTAACAATAGAAGCCATTAAAGTTACGAAAAATAAGACATGTTAGAGTTGCGTCCAGCGTGACAACAATACAAAACTGGCTGGTTAAACTCGCCGAAACCGATCGGCAGCAGTGGCGTAGTCGGCTAACGCAGCTCGTGCAGGACGGTGAGGTCGTTTGTTCAAGCCCAACCAAATATTTTAATTTTATTATTCTTTTGTGCGAGTATTCTTCTAAACAGTGCAACATTCATGTTCCAAGGGCGCCGCTTATGTATATTTTTTTCTTAAAGAAAATAGCCTTCGTGGCCGCGGAAGACGCACAAAACCGCGTTGCTACAGTGCCGTACAGTTCTGCTGTAACAAAATAGTGAGTGTTGGCGACGAAAGCGCACTGTGAGATTATCCCAGCATGAGTGCTATTGGGAGCTTTTCTTGTAGAGTCTGTGTATTAACTCTACAAGTCATAGAGTTTCTTACAGAAAACTCCATGGCCTCAGTGACAATTCATTTTGTGTTCTGAGGTGATTTTTTTATGTTTTTAGCATTACACTCCTAAAAAAATATATATATAATGAGTCAGATGGATGTCTTTTTGTCGCTCAACAATAACCGTAATCTATATTAATCTATATTTTAAGTGTACGTGTCGTCCATCCACTTTCTGATGTGACGGGATCGCGCTGTGATCAATACAGGCCTAAAACAGGCTATCAATTCCCAATATCAGTGCAAAATAAATGAGAGGTTCTGAAATAATGAAAACTATGGGATCAACCAAGAATTGTTCACAATAATATACATAAAATCACGATAAATTCTTCCGAAATTGCTGCTGTCAACTATAGCCTGATATCGCGGCTACAGGCTGCTACAAGTGGCAATGCGCTACAAGTAGGCTGCGCGGGCCAATGTTTAGAGATACTTCTACAGAACACCTTTATAGATACTACATTGGCGTGGGCTGCGCCATTAAAATTAGGCAGATGAGGTTTTCGGACAACGACATATTTATATGTCGCGACGCAGGACAGCTGTAACTACTGTCACCGTATGGGCCTAACCCTAGTGAACGTTTTATACTCATACAACCCATACTTGCATCCAGTTGGAGAGCCGCTGTTTACCACTAACCGCAGTGTGAGCAGTGTTCCATCATGATTGCTCCCCTTGTTGACCGCTTCAAGGAAGCTAACAAAAAGGCAGCGCCCAATACAATAGAGTGGTACCGGCAACGTCTTCCAAAATTTTGTCAGCTGGTCTGTCTTAACAGAGCTGCTGATATGCGAAAAAGTCTGGCACAATAAACGACACAGCTTTGAGCACACAAGTGATTCTGGTAAATCGGTGAATCTGAGCTTATGGCAGCTTAATTCGGCAAGCGGCAGTGCCAATTGTTACCATAGCAAATGCAAACGTCACCGTGGGATCGTGGACGTAACACAAGCAGTGGCTAAAATATTGTCTGGGCGTAGTGCTACCGTTGGCTATAGTTACGGCTGGATGTAAATATAGCGGTGGCTGTAGTTATGTCTGGACGTAACGATTGTGGTGGCTATAGTTACGTCTGGACATAATGATTGCAGCGCTTATAGTTACGCCTGGACATAACCCTAGCCGCACCGCTACCTTTATCACGCTACCTTTTTCCGTGCTATCTTCAATAGCACCTGTCTTCCCTACTAAATATTTCAGTAACATTAGACTAGGAAAAAAAAAAAAAGGAATGAAACATCATTTACATCAATCTAGTATGTTGCTGCAGTAGCTACCCAATATTTTATTGGCTCTTGCTTTCTGATAAAACATCATGGAAACTTTTTATCTAAATCAGTGGCAATATTTATAACTGGATGACTGCTTACGGCACGTCTTTAGCAGTCTTGGCAAATGAGCGCTAGGTAATGCAGCCTAAACGCAGCAGTTTTGGGAATTTATTGCTGCTAAACTACAGTGGCTTCTTCTGTTTTGTTTTATGCAGTATTGGTAGTAGTTACAGATGTTGGGCTTGTGATGTTTCTGTAGGTGAATGCAAGCCTTGTCCTCGAAAAAGTCTGCAGTCTTGCTTATGTGGCGCTTCAAAAATGGACAGGCCTTGTGCGGATCCACTGTGGCAGTGTGATAAAGTAAGCTTTTGCATTTAGCTTCATTTTTCAAAATCTGTGCGTGTGCATGAAGTTCAGGAGGGTACTTTACGGGCTGCTCTGCGAGCAATGTTTGTTGCCTGTTTATTGCTGTTGAGAAACTTAATTTAGTTCCCTTTATAATGAATGGCAAGTTGTAATTCATCCTTAAAATAATGAGAAAGAAAGACCACCCTGGCATAAGGCAGTTAAATTGTATTCTTGAAGCCATAGAAAAGCATCTCGATGAGCTTATCTAGATACCCCTTATCTAGAGTGCCTTTGCTGAATAAGCTCAACTAGAGTGAAATGTCAAGCAAGCCCCCACCCCCTCTTGTGGTGAAAGATAAGCAGGCAAGATTTGGAGGGGAGGTGTGGCAGTCTGAAATTCTGGATGGCAGCAGAAGGGCTTCCAAGAAAGATGTACTCCTGGGGGCTTCTTATGAAATGCCTTATTGGGCTTCTTATAAAATGCTTTATTGAGTATGCATGCATTTTCTGTTTTTGCTGAAGTGAAGAGAATCCTTACGTGAGACGTCACGCGTCATGACAAGGGGGATGACATTCTTGAAATCTCTCGAGAATTTGTAAAAATTCAGTATGCAAGCCTGAGGCGCAACACTGTAAAAGTACTAAGAAATGGAACAGATATCTGAAGACTGTCAGAACTTGGGTCTGTAAGGACTACTGCAACAGTATTCTGTTGCAAAAAAAGGTTTGAAAAAAAAAATATACGGGAGTGGGAGGGGACGGAAACATGCTTTGTCTTTGGCACATATTATTTAAGATCACAAGAAAAAGGAAAGAGGGTGCTGGTTCATGTAGAGGCGCTTGCTCAGGAATTCGTGGTATTTGTCTACGCAATAGGCCTCACTGGTTGTGATATAAGTACTCATGGCATGGTCAGAAGCTGCTGGCTCAAATTGGTGCAGTTTGTCAAGGATGCCATTATACTGCGCTACCATACTTAGATATAAACATTACCAGCTAGTCTTGTCAGTTTTAGTGACAGACTGATTCAGCTAAAGAAGAAAAAGGAAAACATAGCACAAAGCACAGATTAATAGGTCCTGCAACACTTTTTCTGCATGGTCAGAAAACACTGCCAATTGGTATTCGAGGCTCCCGAGAGCACGCAAGCCAAGCGTTATCGTGCAGCATGTGGCCAGTAACTTGCAATAAGTTCTCGAAGTCAGCTGAAAATTCCTTTCTCTTTTCTTGACAAAATGATGCTATTTGCTCAAAATCACTGCATCGTAGATTCAAGTTTCACAACATTGTCTGATTTAAGCGTGGCGTGCTTGGGATTTACTGTGGCTGCTGTGGGAGGCAGCCACGTGTCCTTGCGTGGGATTGCACAGAAGAGTTGCACATTCGAAGAAGAAAAGTTCACAAGGACACAAGGCACGCATGATGTACCTTCTTCTTCCGTGCCATTCCTTTCTCCTTAGATTTCAGGGCTTTTGTTGGGAAGAGAGAAGTCAGTTACAGGGTGCAACAAATCTTTGTAACTCTTCTTGTACTGGACGGATCCTAAAATTTTTTGTGGTGGTCGATTCGGGAGGCAGTAAGCTCCATTTAGTGGCTACTTGGGAAAAGCATTGCAGAGGCCCTTTAAGCTTGGGTTAGAAAGACTGCACGTAAAACCCCGACAGTTTGTATTATTAAAGACGGAAAGTTAACCTACGGTAGTTGGTAGGTATTCACGAAAGTTGACTGAAGCGAAGAAAACTAGACAACACAAATGCAGTGTTCTCTGGTTTTCTCTGCACATGTCTGCGTGTTCATATTTTGCATTTCTTCATGATACACTTTTCTTGCTTTTACACTAGTCCTCTGTAGTTTCTGCCTGCCAACAGATCATTTCTAATAATGATTGCCTCTTAGCTCGTGGCGAAGGGGCACCCTGTGAGGAATTATAGACGTGCTTTCCCGTGTTTTCTAGGTTTGTGGTAAGCTCTTGTCGTGCGGAGAGCATAAGTGTGAAAGTGTGTGTCACAAGGGCCCTTGCTCGGCTTGTCCAAGATCGGGTCCGAGGGAGTGCCCCTGTGGAAAATCAAGTGAGTTACCTTTGAGCTGCTCCTTTATGGTGAAGGCCGTTGCATTTGCATTTTAATTCATGTCAGCACAACACTCTCATTGACGTGCTTTGCTGTGTGACAGATAATGCAAGAGTACACTTCAGTGAATAATGTAGAACGAAAACAGTGAAATTGAGAGGCATGCCATATTTTTCCTGTTCAGTTGCTCGTGCTGATTTAACGAATCAATTTGTGGTGAAAAGGACACAGAAGTGCTTTTCTTATGGAGTTCATTACTACCTTGGCTTTGTTTCAGATAAATGCTAAAAGCAAGTTTATAGATTACCTATCCGGAATATCCTAGCTGGTGCTTTATTGAAATGAGGGTTCCAATAGAATAAGATTAGCTCTACTGTCTTTGCTAAACCAGCTTTCAATTATGTTCAAGGTTTCTCTTCATAATTTATGTGCAGTTATCGTTAATAAAACACAATGTGCTGTAATATTTTCAACAGTCTTTGAAGATTGAACAGCCACTTTCGCAATTAATAAGAAACAGCACTCAAATTCTGGTATTTATAATTTAAGGCTAAAGGCACAAATGGTGTATCGAGAGCAAATGAGCAGATTCTGTTTGAGCAATGTAGCCTGCTGCACTGGACCTACTTTGATGTTTGTTTACTGTGGTGTCTCGGCGAGGCGAACGAGCACATCGCCACGCCACGCTCTTAGAGTGAACGGACACAGCAGACGCGGTCGGTACAAGCACACAACATACATACATTTATTAACTAATTTAGACGACGATATCGTCCGCCAAATAATACATCAGTTTTAATTAACACGCTACCATACAAACAACATAACGCAGTGACACACTAAACACACAATAACATGATAAACACACACTAACACACCCAACACACCAACACAGACTCAAGGCGGCGTCGCCAACGCCTGACTTTCCACGTGGGACCCCGGCGCGAAGCCCGCGGTGCCGAGCACCGGGGGCCCACGCTACAGACAACCGTTCGCGGCAGCCGCCACGCGCAGAAGAGGCTCGCTCAACGCTCGCCCACCACCAAGGCCCGCCTTCCGCCAGGGGCCACCACCAGTTCCACCACTCTACCAACAGTGGTACTCAAAGCGAACACAACGCCATCTATCGCCCGGCGGTAGTCACCACCGAAATAAATCCTTGGGGCGAGACACGAGCGCCACGCTGCGCAGACAATGTTACAGGGGGGGGGGGGTGTCAGCACCCCCACATTACATACCATGCCTTTACTAAACCCACAAGGATGAAATATTTTATGCTTTCCCACCAGTTCTGTGTAAATTTGTGTGCAACAAATTTTCGAGTATTAGGTATTTGAGAAGTTTTTTGAAATAATTTAGCTGCTATTCAGTTCATACTCTATGATTCAATATTGGAAATTTTCAACTATTGGCACACACAATAAATGGAAATATTGATAAAGATTGGCACTGTTTCTTTCTGTATTTATTCATGAGGTAGACAGCCATGTTCGTGAAACCAGCCTTTGTTGCAGCTTTGGCATGTTATTGTGTATTGCTGGTTCAGAGTGGGAGCTGCCGTGCACTGAAGATGTGGGACCTTGTGGGGACACCTGTGACAAGCTGCTTGCTTGTGGAATCCACCACTGTAGCCAGCGCTGCCACCTAGGCAGTTGCCCTCCAGTAAGAAGCACATTTGTCATCATTCTTAATACAAGCCTGGTCCGATGATGTCTTTTCTAGTTCCTCTTTAATTTTTTTTTTGTAGCCCTGTCTCGCCCATTCCTTCTAGTGAGTGACCTGCCAATATATTGCTGTGTCCAGTGTCTTCAGATACGTTCCAAACGGTGTCGATGTGGAGCCCGAGAGAAAGAGGTCCCGTGCAGCCGGGAGTACACTTGTGAAATAAAGTGCAAAAGGCTCAGAGATTGCCGAAGACATCCGTGCAGCCGCAAAGTGAGTGCATTGGTCTTTTTTTTTTATCTCTCTCTCTCTCCCTGTCTTCACTCGTGACAAATGTGATTGGTCGTCTTTTTCATGATGTCCGAACGTCACACATTTGCACTTTGTGCAATGGACTTTTATTCATGCTACAGAATCCTTACATTCCTGCCAGGTGACACCTAGCAGCTTTTGGATGCAACAACTATGAACAAAAATACAGCAAACAAAAGGCTCTTGAGGACAGCCTTTTGCAAACTAGATGGCACTGTTGTTTCAAGGGGGAAAAGCAAGGATATTATAAAAGATAGAAATATGTCAAAGAAGTGCTGCTTTACTTATCAGTTCCACTTGTTGACATCAAACCTGCTCCTTTAGAAACTTGCAGCCTTTCTAAGGTATCATTTCGTATAGAGAAAAACTGTCAATGTGTAATAACATCCGAGTAAAAGGCAACAGCTGCCAACAATGGGTTAGGATAACAGTCAGCAGGGATACAGTTAGTATTCTCATTGTCATTGCTTTCCAGTGTTGTGATGGAAGGTGTCCTCCTTGTGAGCAGCCGTGTGGACGCTCCTTGGCTTGCAAGAATCATCGTTGTTCCAGTTGCTGTCATATGGGTCAGTTTATTATACTAATTATTATTATACTATTATTCTAATATACCTATACTATACTAATTGACATTGGATGTGGGAATTACATTTGTACAAGTCACATACACAACCGTTTGCCTACAGTCATCATTTGACTTAATTGACTGCAGTCGAGCACTATTAGAGCTCGCTTGAGTTCGGCATTAAAAACTTAATGAATTTCAGAAGAAAACTTGGGTACAAGACGTTGACTGTTCTCTATAAAGCTCATGACGTGACACACATGCCATGGCCAAATGTCGGTCGCTAGCGGTGGGCGGGCTTTAAAGTTGGTGACTTCTAAAGCTCATTTTGCAATGTTATCTTTTTACAGTCAATTTTTTATACATTTACATGCACTGTAGATCATCTGCTTTTATTTTTCGCTGAAAACTGTGACTTGGTAGTTTACCAAGACTCTGTGATGGTAGATTTTTTTCATGAAATGCATCCCAAAGATGTTTATTTTTTAATAGCTGAAAGAAATTCTTCAGGTGAATCCATTTAAGAGAAAAATTGTATAAAATTATTTGGGTGACCTATAAGTGACCAAAAAATTATCCGTGTTGCTACATACGCATGCTTTATATGTGAGTAAAAGCAAGCAATCCCAAAGAAAGTGCCTATAAAATAAAAAAAATAAAAGTATGCATTGTAATAAACATAGCTCGCAAACATACACATGTAACACACCAGAGTACTTTTTCAGTAAAAAATACTCTTGCTGTAATTATAAAAACTTTTTAGTGTGTAATTGAAGCATGGGCTCCTCACAGAGTGGTTTGTTGCACTCAGCACACATGTAGTGAATTCCTTTGCGAAATTTCTTTCACTAAGTGTTGGCACAGACGGGGGGCATCTTCTCTGGGTATTGCTTCCTTTAGTATCACTGAGTGGCGAATTATAAAGAAAAAGGGGCATATCTTTCATGACCCAATGAACCTGCACAATATATATATTTATATAATATTTTTAAATCTAAAAATATATAAATTTATATATATTTATATAATATTTTTAAATCTAAACAAGGCATGTGCGAATGTCATTATTTTTGGTTCAAACTTAATTGGAGGCAACTTTGAAGCAGCATATGACTTCTGGTAGAATGCATGTTATAACATGTAAAGTACATTACGCTCTAAAATGTGCTATACTTAGAGCATATCAGCTGATATAATAAGCCTTAAGACTTAATAAAAAACAAAAAACTGGTGTGAGGGTATTATGTTCATTTAACCTTGAGGAGGGGTTAGTGGCAGTGAAGATTTTTTTTAATGTATTCACGGCAGAGCACTCCTTTGCTGCAGTGAAGCCACTTTTGCAGGGGGTTACATGCGGATTAATATATACACCAAATTGTTGATTTCGAATGCTCTGAAATTTAGATTCAAACCGAAGCAAATTCAAGTACGGTAATATTCATTTGAATATTTAAAATGCTCGAATATTTGAGCAAGCCTAATAAAATAATAATACTTTCCAAATACTATAGTATTTAGAATGCTTTCTAATACTAAAGTAGCAATACTTTAACAAGATGGAGTTAGTTTTCTCGTGTTTCTAAAACAGGAAACACAACTATGTAGGCATGGTGTGTAATGTAGTGCTGCATGGAAACAAATGTTATCGCACCCTCTGGAGCAATAAAAAAGGGGTAACAAGCGGTCACCCCTTTTAGAGATTAGAAACCAAACAGTCATCAGTTGTGCAGGTGTGAGAAATAACTGCCTGAAGCATGAAACCAAAACCAGCCGCACAATGTGGGCGTGCTCATATTGTGCAAATGAAAGCTGGTGTGCTGCTGTGGAGAGAAAAAAAAAACAAACAATGAAGAGACATCAGCGCATGAAAATATTTCCCATATTCCTGAAGTGTGGTAGCACAAGCCAAGCAAGAAAAATTATTGAAAAAGGCATGCATTTTAAATATACATGCAATGAAGTACGTGTACATCTTCGACAATTGGAGGGTTATTTTTTTGAACCACAAAGAAATGCTCCAGCCTATATAAGCATAGCACAACATATTAAGTGTGAGAGAAGAAAGTGTCAAAACGTGCAAACGATATTTAACATGTCAATGAATAACAATAAACAAAAATGGCAACTTTGTTTCAATGTCAGTTATGAGCCAAGCAGCACATCTGACGTCCTACGCTTATTTTCAGGTGCAATAACCATCTTTTTTTTTTTTTCAAATCAAATCAAATCTTTATTTGTCGCAAAAAATATACACGCATTGGGGTAGTATATACAGAAGGAGGTCCCATAGCACAAGGCTGAAAGGGGACCTCCTATGCCTTGTGCTCTGCAAGAGAGAGTAATCACAAGTCACTCTATGCTAGTTAAGGTCATGCACAGATTTCTTGGTAATGGAGTTGACTACCCCTTCATGGTACTCTGTGGACAATACAAAGGGTTTGAAAATAGCCATGCAATGCTATGAAAAATAAGTTTACTGATTCTGTGGCTTAAGTGTTTTTAGGATACTGGCCTGCTAAGTAATAATTTTTGATGTTCAACATCCAAAAACATGGTATCATAATGAGAGATACTGTAATGGAGGACTTCAGATATTTAGACCGCCTGGCATTCTTTAACATGCACCTAAATATACACTTTGTTTGGGACCTATAGGAGGTGCCTTGAAGGCCGCATGCAGTGCCACTTGTGGTGCTGTGGGCGCGCAAAATTGAGAGTCTTAGCAGATGACAACAGTGGGTCATCGCTTTGATAGCTACAATGGCACAAGCACTCGTGGCCAGCGCATTAGCGCTTCGAGCGGGATTTAAAGATATCGCAAGCGGGAAATTCTTCCGCAGTTTCAACTATAATAAATGGGAAAACCTGCTCGAAAGTGGCCACGTTTTACACGTTAGGGAGTGCCTTGCTGCTCGTCGTCGGTACTGATGGCTGAGTGCGTGTGTCATGCGTGCGTAATATAAGATGTTTACTTTATAGCGGTTGCAAAAAACTGTTCTTCGCTCACACTTATATATTCTATTAATGCTTGCTCACTACCCGCTTACTTGCAAAATACTCAGAGCATGTCGATGGATCCGCTGCCACTCGCCGTGGAAATCATCATGAGTGGCCGGGCAGCGTGCTCATTTGCTTAGGCTTCATACTGCGGCAATTTTCAGCCACTGAGTCTTGCGAAGTGTTTTTCTTGAAATTGTCGCAGCATCATCACTGCTCATCATAATCATAGGCTTTATCTCACCACTCGTGCTAAAAGCTTGAGGCATGGGAAAGAAAGAGAATGTGCTACGATTTCGGCCAGAAAGGACGATACAGCCCCGTTTCGTCTTTCGCTTCACCTTGTAAAGTGGCGATAACGATGGCATGGTCACTTCGGCCACCATCACATCTCTGTCATTCACTACAACCTCTTATGTTGCTTCCTGAAACAAACAATGACATGCACATCTTTCACTACAGCATTCGCAACGCTTAGTTTTTTCTCTGCTACTATTCAATTTATCACTTCCGATGGTTCTTTACTTTGGGTCTACAGCACTAGATTTCAGCCTACAGGAGCATCAGCGATGTTCTATGTGATTTACTACGCGAGATGAAATGAATTGAACGCTAAGGTGTCTAAATCGAGCTGATTTCTACAAAATTAGTCTTTCCGTCTAATAATTAAGCTAATTAGTTTTCAAAATGATCTGTTGCTAAATATTTCGAGACTATAAACCAATTCATTTACAGAACGAGGCACCAACCATTTCATGGCCGATCCCCCATGATGGGTTGCACCAGTTTAAAAAGAGTCAACCAACTACAGTATTTACTCGCGTAATAGACGCACTTTTTTTTCTAAAAATCGTAGCAAAGTTCGGGGGGTGCGTTTATTTCGCAGGGTAAATTTTATATAAACTTTTTCCGAGAAAGCAAAAAATTGGGCAATGCAAAAAAAAAAAGTTTGGTCGCTTATCCTTTCGCAATTGACACACGCGTACTCTGTTTGGAAACAGCTTCTTTGTTTCACTTTACTTATCTTCGGTAGTTGCATGAAGGCGCTATCTTTCGCAAGCTGTCTCAGGGTCGCGCCCGCCCCATAAAAGCGTTTTGCAGCTATCTTTTCTCGCAAACAGTTGTATCTGCTGGGTCTAAATTTCCGGAGCCCTCCACTACGGCGTCTCTCATAATCATATGGTGGTTTTGGGACGTTAAACCCCACAAATCAGTTGTATCTGCTGTGATCTCTAGCGGTGCTGAAAAACGCGTGCTATGACGCACTTTGCCAATTTCGCGGCAACCTCGCACGACGACAACGATGACGCCGTTCACACTGTAGCAAGTAACCAACATTTCAGCACGCTACCCCCAAAGCATCAAAACAAACCGTCGATTACAAGATTAACGGCAATATACGGCCGCCGCCTGGCGTCTGCATGAGACGTTCCTCCTCTACGCGCGGTTAGCAAGCGAAGCGAGAGGGTGCTGCCATGTTGCGGAAATCGCTGCGGTTTTTTCTGAACGACAAGCGATTGTTTCTGGTTTTACAGAAACCCGCGACGCGATAGCGACGAATGACGCTTCCCGAAATCAATTCCTGTCGTCATCGCTCGAAAATCGTGTGCGCGTGGTTGGGCTTTTTCGTATTCGCAGGAAGCGACCGTGGATCGGTTCGCGCGGGCAGTTTTAAGCACACAGCGAGCGAATGTCACGCCCCCTCCATCGCCCGTTGCTTATTGTTTGTCTTTCTATCGGTGCGCGGCAAGTCTCCCGTCTTATCTGTGCGCCACAGCGGGGTTTAGGAACGGTGCGAGTGTAGAAGTATCGCAGCTGCATTAGCACACAGTGAGCGAAAAGATAGTGACCTTCGCTCGCTGTGGGCTTATCAGCTGCGATGTCTCTACACTACCACCCTTCCCGAACCCTGCTATGGCGCACAGATAAGATGGAGGACGTGCCTCGCACACATAGGAAGAAAAACAATACGGCACGCAACAACGGGCAAAGAGGGGCGAGGGGGAGCGAGCCGCGGTGGTCGAGGGGGGTCCGCAAAATAATAATAAAAAAAAACGGAACAGATCCAACGGGAGAGGAGGCGCCAGGTGTCGCTTTGCGGGACAGCAGGTTGAATATAGGGGTACATTTATTACGCGGGGGGAAAAAAATCGAAATTCTGATGACTGAAGTTGGGGGTGCGTTTATTATGCGAGTGCGTTCATTACGCGAGTAAATACGGTAACTAATAGCTTGATCCTACCGAGGGTGCTCAGCGGGGCTGGGTGGCGAATTGTGTTTACAGTAATATGCTGCGTAACTCAGTACGCCCCGTAACTGATCGTCCTATCAAACCAGCGAAGCACTTTGGCCTCGCATTGTATTCCCCAAAACTGTGAGGAATAGACGGCAGTTAAGCTTAATTAAAATGTTTCATCAGCCTTGAGCTGGATTGAAATGCCTTGCATGCGTTTCTTTTCTCACCAGGTCTATGGCACCAGGAACATAACACAAACTCATTGCACCTGTAGAGGTGGTCTGTTAGACCAATTGAAGCATGCAGCAGCGAATGCTAGACAGCAGAAGGAGCGGGAACCAAACCCTCCTTTCGTCGCACAGTCGTGATCCACTTATTTCTCTGCCCAATAACGCAGGGACGAGTTTATACACTGTAAAACGTGACTCCTGCAGGACACGACGTGTACTTGTTGGTCCAACCGACTACGCAGCAGTTTATGATTCCAATAAACGACATGCTAGCATGTGTTGAGAGAGTTTGGTTTTGCTCAAAACAACTGTCTGCTCTGGCGGCCCTGCCAGTCACAGTGTATAAATAACTACACGGAGCTCTAGCATTTTCACTTCTATAGAAAATGTGGCCACCGTGGCTGGGATTTGATGCCGTGGCCTTCAGGTCAGCAGTCAAGTGCCTTAACCACTAGGCCACCATGGTGGGTGACAGGCCAGGTTCACCAACAATTCTTTATCATCTCAATGCAAACAGCCAAATTCTCAGTTTATCAATAGATGATGCATATATGCGCCCAAGGATTACGTCTATGTGTACGCTAAAGGACTGTTAGTGGGTTATGTTATCATGTTAGGTTGACTCACATTCGTCTCAGTGGAACTAGGAGTAGCTGCATGCCTTTTTGCACTCATGTTGGCAGCACAGTGGTGCATTAGTGGAATGTACTGAAAAGCATGCTTTCTGCACTATTGCCACAGACTAAAGCTGTTATGTGGTCTAGTAAGAATTGTCTGAGTAAACTCTCTTATTTTGTACATTGTTTTACCTTTGCCTTGCAGCAGTTACAGCCACGGCAGAGTGGTTGTGTTCTTGTGTGTACCCGCGTAATGACGTCATTTTGCTGTGATTCCTGGGTCATGAAAACAATTCAGAGATGTGTGTGCACTGTTGTGGTCTCTAGGCCCGTGCTATCCGTGCAACAAGAAGGTTGAGCTGACTTGTCGATGCAAGGCAACCAAAATAGCCGTGCCTTGTGGACGGGAGAGAATGGCCAAGGTACCTGCCTGCCATCAGCCCTGCAAGTTAGTACGAGCTTTATTGTTGATTGTCTTTTAAGCGTTAAGAGCCACGAAGAAAAATAAGAATGTAGCAGCTCTGCTATGGTGAAGTGAGTAGTGCGGACACACAGTGATTCCATTCTCTTTTCTGTTTTTGTCTACGAGAATGTTTCTATCCCTCCCTCTCTTTCTCTCTCCAGTTGCGCTGTTATTGTTTTGTTGCTATTGTTATTGGTGCTATGATTGCTGTTATTTTAATGTAGGCATTATGGTATTGTGCGGTCTTAACGTTATCTACTGTGCAGTAATGTGTAATGACGATTGGATGCTGGTATACCAAGGTTGCGATGTTGCGCACTGGATAAGTGGTTGCGTTGTTCTGGTGCTATGGACACTGCACGGCAGCTGCCTCCTCATTCAACGCGGCTGGATTAGTCTGGTGATGTAGACATTCTACTTGCGCTTGCTGTGTGTTGATTGGGTTGCCTGCACTGATAAATTGCAGCGGTGTGAGCTTTAGTGATGCCGGCGTTCTGTTTTCTCCGCTTACGTTCTGCACCTGCTCGCTGAGCCTTCAGCTCGGGATTTCCCTTGCGTTGATGCCGTCTTTCTAGATTGGTTGCCAAATGGCGCACGCTGATTCTAGAGAAAGGCCGGTGGGAGGAGGAATCTCGCGCTGGGCGAGGCGGTGGTGCCCTTTCTTGCACGCCGCCATAGTTAGCCACAAGTTTTCGGAATGTTTTTAGCAATTTTAAGCTATTTATTTCGATTACTTCTTGGTTATTTCTGTTAATAATATCGTTTTAGACCGTTTGTTCATTTTAACCTAGTTTTGAGTATTCCTATTCTTGTTTTAGGCTTGTACTGAGCGCTTCATTTTGAGCGGGACGTCAAGTTCTTTGTCCATCTTTCTAGCGAGGAAATGAAGTGCATTCTGAGAAGCCTTTGCTTAAGTGCAGGGTGCATTCCTTGTTTGCATACGGCATGCTTTCCTGTGAAATAGTGTTTGAGCTCATATCCAGGTACCACATTTTATTTAGAAAGCTTTTTTGAGTTGTCCATATGAGTACACAAAAAAGTTGCATGGTAATACATAAATCGAGAAGCTTGAATTTCGTTCCAAATGGTCACACTCTTGCTACATAAACCTTCAAAGGTATGAAATTTTCAGGTGTCGTCCTGTTAATCAGTATTTTATAGGGTTGGGCACAATTTATTACTCGCAAGATAATGCCCACTATAAAGTATATATCCTTTCTAACGATATAACTTTATAACTATTAATATGTAACAATATAATATAGTGTTCACTATAAAAGCTACTATACTGGAAAGACTTATTTTCATTTTATGTTGTGACTTACAGAGGGATATCCTAACTTATAAATTGTGTTGTCATCTTCCAAGTTGCTGTATCTACTTTCAGTGCTTCCTACAAACACTTACTCTTGTGCTGTGCCATTTACATTGTAAGCAGATTACCTGCAATCGTAGCAACACGCAGCAGTCTTTCATGTCATATAAACTTGTGTTGGTTGGCCCATCTGAAGGTAAATTGCTTTTGAAATATGGAAGGCCTTTTAAAAAATTCGGCAGATACTTTTGGGGTTACAATTTGTTTGCAGTGAAAAATCATTTAGTGCACTATAGTGCAATGGTATGGTATTGTTACATATTCCTTTACATAACCCTGGTCTGTTGTTTCAATCGAAGTGTCTACGTCACTTGCAGCACTTGTTCCATAATATATTCGTGTTAGTGCTTCCGTACAGCATATCCTAATCTTACCTATAGTACTTTGTAATTGTGCACACTATAATATGTTTTTATGGCGTTACATATGTATATATTGCTATGTGTTTTCTCTCAGCATCCCTCCAGAATGCCATCACGAGAAGCAAGACCCACATTCCTGCCATGATGGTCGTTGCCCACCATGCACGCAGAAGTGCAACCGTACTCTCAACTGCGGCCACATATGCAACTTTCGTTGCCACTCTGCTGTCTGGACCAAAATTGTTCCCAAGCAGGTTTGTGCCGTCTAAATCTCAAGGGGTGCTCAGGAGGTCGTGGTCTCTCTTTCAATTTTCCTTGGGAGATGTGCAGCCCCCTCGGCAGGTCCACTGTAGCACTGTGGCACAAGTTCAACTAGTGCTATATATACTGTGTTTGTGTGTGCGCAAGAGAGAGTGTGCATGGGCGCTTTATTGGTCACCGCGATACGAGGGCCCATTCTCTCATGAAGAGAGACTTGAAGGCCTGTCTAAATGTTAATTGAGGGAAGACAAGTCATGCATATCAGGTTGTAAATTGTGTCTGCAAATGCCTCATGTTTCCGCAAGTAAGTACAGTCAGCGTCAAAAGTTTAGAGACCATGAAACATTAGAAAAACATGAATATTGTGACTGCTTTGGCAGGCAGCCTTAAATTTAGGTTTTCGACTTGTTCCGAGACATGCTAACAAGTGCTGTGTCGTTTGACCAAATACAGTCAGAAAACCCTGGGAAGTACGATGTTCTTTTTTGGACGTAGTGGTCTCCAAGCTTTTGAAGCCAACTGTACAGTACTCACAGATTCAAACGTGACATCAAATTTTTCAGTAAAACAACTGGCTCGCGCGACTTCTCGAGATGTAACCACATCATGTCACGACGAATCTGTAGTTTCTAAAGACAATGTCGGTTCTGATTTATCTGTTTGAGTTAAATTTATTCTGATATGACTCAAACAGAAGACGGTGGCAACTAAAGTTGTGCTTCACGTTGCCCTAAATTGTCCCGTTTCAATGTGTGAATACTGTACATTCACATAGACGGCCAAAATTAAAGATGCTGTGCAATACAGTATTTGATTAGAAGTACGTATTCATCAATATTTATAAATGTGATACTATTCTTTCAAATAGTTCTTTGATATTTCAAATTGTCAGTTGTGTGTAGTTAAACATAAAACAGGAGCAAAATTGTGAACTTTTCATCCCTACAGCCGCATACATCTGGGAACGTATTGAACCATTTTATTTTGCCCAAGGAGGTAAACTTCGCTAGCTAAACTGCTCTAATTCACTCTTTCCCAAGAGTCTGTGTATGTGAACAAGCTGCATAATTTTTCCCCGCTTCCGAATAGACATTGTTGGCATAGTAATGCAGTCCTTGGTGCCTGTGTCTATTTTCGCTGTTTAGATCCCTTCCTTTGACTGTCGTGTTCATTACCATCATTATCTATCCCACTTCATGTAATATCAGGTCTTTGATGGCCTTTTTTTATTGTACTTTCAGTGAATGCTGTACATATACAGTAAGCTCTCAGTAAACGGAAATATGTTAAACAGAACTGCTGCTTAAATGGAACAAGTACTTTTGACAACAACGGTTTCGTGCTTCCATTCTGCACTCGTGGTCATCTTTCTGTACACGAAACTACTGTGTAGCAGAACATGTTTTCCTGATCCCTTCAGGTTTCCCTTTAATAAGTCTACTGTATATACTTGTAGGTACTTGTAAGTTCACGCATAATGTGGTGTGACCTCATCCAAGGGCTGTGGCTTCTATTGCATACCGTGTTTATATATATAAAAGAAAAAACTAATGATCAATGACCCTAGCATTTCAAAGTTGATGCATTCTGCTTTTTTGCTTTCCTAGATGGTCTTTTGTCACATGACATAGCAGGCCTGCTTCTTCTACTTTGGTCATAGCTGCTGTTTTTCTCACTACTGCTCAGTTTACTTGTAATCTTATATTCCAAGACTGTGAGCGTCGTCTTCTTTTAGATTCTTTTATTCTCCTTGTTGCTGAAGGCTTGCATAAGTATATTGTGTATATGTGCGTGTGTGTGTTCATACCAGTGCATGTAGGTGGCAGGAGTTATGCCTAACAGATTACACAAAGTGCACTTTTTCAGAGGTTAGTGAACAGTGCTGATAAAGCACATTGCATGAAGACAATGCAACAGTGTCCCTACTCATCAGCTTTACCATACTTGCTTACCCAACTGTAGCTGTGTTACTGAACATTAATTTAGGTTTTTCAGTGATTTCTTCTTATTAAGCAAAGTAACTTCGATCTGCTGAGTATATTATGTGTACGTATTTGTGATTTTGGGTGCTATAAAGGGGTGAGGCCCACACCAGGCTTCTGAGAACTATTGTTAGTTTTGTCTCACTTCTTTCATTGGTTTCTATGGATGGTAATTTAGTGTTATTGTCTACATTGAGTTATTGTTTGACTAGAGCTCAAAGTCAAAGAACGTCTTGTGGAATGGCATTTGTTCACATCCTCAGTGAAAAAATAAAAAGGTATAACCTGCAATGCGATTTTTTTTTTAAAAGGGTCAGCGTGTTGGACCATGGGAGCCGTTAGCTGCAGTTCGAATGGAATTGGTCTGCCAACCCTGTCCCCCATGTCCTGAGCCTATGCAACTGACCTGCCGTGGCAAACATTCCGTAAGAACTGCTCTTAGTCTTGGTTATGTGGCACTCTCGAACAAATAATATTGCCAGGAAAGACACATGTAATGTTATTTACCAATTTACTTTGAAGCACAGCATGCATAAGTTTAATGATCTTATTATGTGGCACATAAAAATGCTCTGACACAGTTCCCCACATTTAAAGTCAAATATAGTTGTAAAGTATTTCTCATGCATTTCTCTCTAAGAAACAATAGTTGAACTATTAAACAAATTCATGCATTTGTTGTTGTAATAATGCATTGATAAAAATCCTTTTAGGATTCGTTTAACTAACACCAATGCTTCAATTTCTACAGATTAGCACATTTGCCTGTTCAGAACTGCGGCCGTACTCATGTGGGAAGCCTTGTGGCCGGTCCTTGACCTGTGGGAACCACACTTGCACTGTGGAGTGTCATGAAGTCGAAGGAGCGCCCAGTGACACACAGGTGGGACTCAAAGAGGATCAAAAGCTCAGTAGTAATTGGTATTAACCATTTGAGAAAGCAGGTATAAAAAACCATCTGTAAATGTGTCATAGTTACAAAACATTACCTCAAGACACTTGATAATCTATTGCAACGAAAGTAATGTGTTTTATAGTAAGTCATCTTAGTTAAATTTTAATTTATATATATATATATATATATATATATATATATATATATATATATATATATATATATATATATATATATATATATATATATATATATTCTGAGCTCTTGCATAAATAGAATAAAATCTTAGGCCAGAAACATAGTATAGAAAAATCATACTTTTGCTGTAGCCTGCTGAAGGCAACATGCCGAGCAACTTAACAAACATGGTAGTGCCTTCAGCTAAGTGATCGTATCCTACAGTATACTTCAAGATGATGTTGAATGCAGGAGGCTTAATTCATCCAGAACACAATGCATCATTATCTTTATTAGCCAGCACAACTAGCAAAAACAGGTAATGTTCACAATTGTGTACTGATTGTCTCAAAGGGTTCACTGTGTTTGTGGATGAGTGCTTTCCTGTAAGAGGGAAAGGGTGAGGGGTTGATGAGCACTGAATTTCGTTTTCTGGGTTTCTTGATTGTGGGGGGGGGGGGGGGGCACAGGAAGCTGTCGATGGAGGGTGTATGAACACCTTGCTTAGGGAGGCCACATTTGCTGTAGAAAAAGGCATGCCAAATTTAACGCTATCAAAATAGGGAGAAGATGCCACATAACCACAAGCTCATCTGCATTTATCGATGAAGCCATGGCTTTTAATAGAAATAGGTGAATAGTGAGATTGGGATTTGAAGCGAACGGTTATTTGGTAGATTAATTTTGAATTTAATAGCCTGAATAGTATATATCACAAATTATTTAGAGAAATGATTATTTTTGTATTGACTCAACTAACAATACTTTTTAAGAATTGGCATTAGGCATGTGTGAATCACTCCTTTGGTTTGAAGTGAAGTGGAAGCGACTTTGACTAGTAGCAAGATTCGTATAGTGGTAGGGTTCAAGTTATAACTGGGACAATATGTTACACTTTAAAAATTACTTTACTTAGTACATGTAAGATCCGTATAACACAATTTTAAACTTGAGAAATAATGAACTCAGGTGAAGGTAATATGTACTATAACTTCGAAGTGTGACTGCGAAGTTGCGAATTTTCCCGGGATCTGTGGCTGTACAGCATGGTACCCCAATGCTGCAGTGAAACCATTTTTACAGGGTAGTTGTATGTGCATATAAATATATAACATTCATTTTGAATACTTCAGAATTTCGAATGATCTAAATTCATGTCGAAGTGAATTCACATGCTGTAATATTTTTCCAAATATTCAAAGTGCCCGAATATGCACCCATCCCTATTTTTGAGTGAATGAAAAGCGTATATGTGAAGCAATGCAAGTCTTCTTTTCAAACAGGCCGGAAACAACTGCAGTGTGTGCGAGGAAGGCTGCCAGAAGCTACGCCCGCCAGGCTGCATTCATCCGTGTAACAAACCATGCCACCCAGGAGACTGTTCTCCATGCACCCAGTAAGTCCGCTCGGTTGTAAACATACCTGCGGCCCCAATTTTTTTTTGTCTGCTGAACTTTTAATGCAACGGCATTAAGGAACCCGTGCGACTAAAAATCTAGTGTTATTGATGGTGTTGATGATATTCGTTGTGAGCAAAAACTGACATCGCCTTTTAACGAAAATTTCTGATAGATGCAAAGAATAAAAATTAGGGTTTGAAGCGGAATCGAATCCGGGTATTCTGCGTGGCAGTCTAGTATTATACCACAGAGCTGTGCCAGTGCTTGAACTGCTTCAAAAGAGATTCTATACAGTTGTCATTTTGGGCTAGGTAGTCATATGAGCACATGTAATACTGCGTGGTAGAAGCATGGATTGGCACCAAATGTCACACCTTGCGATTTGTGTAACATGGTTAAAAGTTGCCAGTCAATTACAAAGAGCAGAGTTCTGGCTCTTCAACATCGTCAACCGTACCGTCAACGAAGTCTGCAGCTCCAACCGAGCCTGTAGAAATTTTCTTCAGCAAGACACACACACTCTTATTCGACTGTGCGTCTGCTTTCTTCATATTCACCATTCCAGTGCACGGAAAGCTTTGGTATTTACGTTGGATTTCATCTGAACACCGAATTTACAACTGGTCATATTTGCCACTGGGGTGCTATGCAGCGCTCACGTGTGTCAGGCCTCTTCTGTCTTCGTCCTATGCGCTTTTACCCCTGTACCATGTCAAACCAACAAGCCCACGCTGCCGTTGTCAACTCCATGTTGCTTCATTCCAGTGATGGAAGCTATGCATGCAGTTTAATATGGACATGCCACGGCTAATGATATGAACACTTGCGCCCCTTCGCACAAGCCGGCTTTCACTACAGTGTCATGACCAGTTATGACTGGTGGATACACGGTAACAAGTTCCACAATATACTGCTGCTATTCATACATGGCACAGGCCTGCACTCATCTAACGCACACACACACACACACACACACACACACGCACGCACGCGCACACACACACACACACACACACACACGGAGTATTATGTTTCAAGAACATGTATTCATAACAATGAAGAAAAGTGCTGCATAAGTGCACCAATTACTTACACATGTGTAGTGGGTACTTTGCGACTGTACTTACAGTGGGAAGTTTACAGTAGCTAATGTTGCACGCACATTCATTTTCTTGCCGCACAGTTGAGTGGTTCACAGAGAATTGAAGCATGGCAAGCGAATGAAAAAGGCGATAAACGAGACCTGATAGCACTATTGCATTGTACTCTTGAAGGCAAAGCTTGAGCCTCCTGCATGTTATTAAAATGCTTCATACGGGATGAATTACTACAGGAATATGCGATACAGGAAAAAACAGCACAATTTCATGATTATTAGATGGCAACTGACAAACCAAATATGGCAAATTTGACCACCAAGTGACCAGGCATCAAGTGTAGTGCAAAGTTTTAAGTGTTTTTGTGATTTGCAGGTACGTCAAGATGAAATGCCACTGTGGTCTAAACCCTGTCTACGTGCCTTGCCACCAGTGGACGGTGGAGTCCAGGGACAAGCAGGATGAACTGCAGAGCTGCAAGAACAGATGCTGTAAACAGGTGGGTAATTGTGAATACTACATGCTGCTCTGTTGCCATTTCCATTATTTGCACCTAGCCTACTTTTTATTTTTTTTTATTTGGGCATAACACGTACAGGGTTTGCCCGCGAGGTAAGGCAAAAGGAGGACTTAAACCCCCTGACTAAGCCGTCTTCATTCCCTGACTTCATTCCACAAATCAAATCATTCAGGCTGCTAAGACGTTTCTGCACCTAAATAAGTTTTATGTTAAAGAAATTCGGTTGGGGTAGCTCCAAACTATGCCATCCCATATATAACTAGTGTTGGGTGAATGTATGAAATTTCGAACAGAAAGAGATCAATTTGTTTATTTGAAGGTGTATTTTTTCAAATGTCCGGCCAAGGTCGAATATGCTGTTAAATAGGTGAATATTTAGACAAATTGAAATGCTGAACAATCAACGCTTCATGAGTGCTACATAGTATTCTTATTTTACAGTGCACATCACTAATACGCACGAGTTTCAATCCTGCTACGGTTCTGCATGGTAATTTGCAACAAATGGATTTGTAGAAGTGTGTTCAATGTGATGCTGCCTAATGAAAGGCAGTTTTATTGATTTATTAAAAAAAACTAATACATATTGTTACTTCCTGCATTGCAACTTGCAACATTATGTCCATCATCACTATTCTGTTATATCTGTTAAATGGAACTACTGCTGAAATGGAACTATCACCTCTGCAATGCTTGGTTTCAGGTTTGTAATGTGCACCCATCTTCACCTCTTGGTAAACGGAACTCCCGTTAAATGGAACATATTTCCCCAGTCCCTGCAGGTTCCGTTTCTGTCTACTGTATTTCAGTCTACTGTATTTTTTTTGTACTTGCGAAGCGCTGTTTTAACATGAAAAAAAAAAAAAACTGGTTTTCTTGTGTTTTTCACACCCAACACTAGTACGATAACTGTCTACAACCAACTAGCTCTGGCCCTTCTAGCTTTAATATTTTTTTCATGACTGTTTCCATGTCCCTTTGGTCTGCAGTTGGAATGTGGGCATCGGTGTCCACTCCACTGCCATCCAGGTGCCTGCGCTTCTCGCAGCCAGTGCCGCAAGAAGATCACATTGCGCTGTCCTTGCAAGTGCCGGAAAATAGAGGGGCCCTGCTGCGAACTTGGAAACAGCATTGTCTGCGGCGAAGAATGCCGTTCTAGAGTACAGGTCAGTAGTAGCGCTCTGTCTTGTTGAAGCCATGCAGTGAGGTAACGGCTATGTATTTCTGTCGTCTCATCAGAAACAAAAACCAGCACAGGCGGCATGAATGATCGTAATCGACATCGTTAAAAAAGTCTGTTAGGGACAAATGACCTCTTTCATTACAGGCTTTCACAAATGAGATGTGGTGATTGTTTGAATAATAGGGATACACCATTGTGTGCGCTGAGACATCGCTGAGCATTGGATCTTTTATTGGGCACAGCATGGCTGCGCTGTCTGAAAATGGGCCAACACACTCGGGATACATATTTTTCGTTTACCAATTGACTTCGAAACACTTACAGATGATATGGCATCGCATGCCTGAACTGAGCGCTTTGCTAGATTATCATGCAACAGATATGATTCTCCAAAATATTGAAAACACATGAACAACATCGTTTACCTATTTAATTGGCTTCTTTAATGAAAGACCAAAAGCAGTTCGTGTTTGCATATGTCATCACCCTATGCGATGCTTGTCCCTTTGCAGTGTTATTTGAAAATTGTAGTGGCAACATCTATGATTGTAGGCTGTTGCAAAAACTACAAACATGGTTTTCGTTTAGTTTTGACTATACCATGTAGGTAACTTGTGGACCAGTTTTCTTTATAATGGAAACTATTAGAATTCGATAAGTTCACCGAGCATTCAATATGAACTGCAGTTTCAGTGAGAGTCTTTACAGGGCAGGCCAAGAATCGACGTTCTTGGCAGATTGCGCATTTACCATCGTGTAGCATTATAAAATTACGCACAGCGCAAAGAGTGTCAGTGGGAAGTGCATACCCGTATATACTCGTGTAAGGGCCGCCCTCGTGTAAGGGCCGCACCCCAACTTTGAAAGCGGATATTTCGAAAAAAAAAAAAACAAAAGTTCAAAATGTCCCGCCAGAAAAGTGTAGTTAGTTCATTTACAGCCAGATGGCGCTGCACGCTTTTCCGCTTTTATTCTACTTCCGCCGACGCGCCGACCACGCTGTTGACAGCGCGCCGCCATATTTGCCTTGTGCGGCCTCTTTGTTGGCATCGTTCCTAGCATCGTGTCGATACGTTGGCAGCGCGACTTCAGATCGGTGTCGTCGGTGTCACTTTGTTGGTTGTAGTGAACCCTGCAGAAGCCAGCGCACGTGACGGACGATGGGCCGGCATCTGAGATCATTCACTGCAGCATTTAAGCTGCAAGTGATTGACTATGCCGAGGAGCACGGGAAGCGGGAAGCTGGACGAAAGTACGACGTCGATGAGAAGCGCGTGCGTTACTGGATGAATCAGAAAGATGCCCTCGCCGCTACTAACAGGAGCCGAAAGGCGTTTCGCGGGAAAAAGTGCAAGTACCCGCAACTCGAAAGCGAGCTCGTCAACTACGTCGTCGACACACGAAGGGACGGCTACGCCGTATCGACTGACATGATACGCGTCAAAGCCCTCAGCATCGCTCGCCACATGGAAATACCCCCGGCACAATTCAAGGCAAGTCGGGGCTGGGCTACGCGGTTTATGAACCGTAACCAGCTTTCTATTCGGCGCCGAACGACGATTTGCCAAAAACTGCCGCGCGAGTACGAAGACCACGTCATTAAGTTTCATCGCTTCGTGAATGCTCTCAGGAGGGAGCATGAATACGACCTGTCCCAAATTGGGAATGCGGACCAGACACCTGTGTGGTTCGATGCACCGGAAAGCACCACAGTGGATTTAAAAGGTGCGAAAAGTGTGTCTGTGCGCACGACTGGTGCAGAACGCCAAAGGTGCACTGTGATGTTGTGCATCACGGCAGACGGCAGGAGGCTTCCGCCGTACGTCGTATTTAAAAGGAAGACTCTCCCAAAAGAGAAGTTCCCTCAGGGAATCGTCGTACGTGCGCAAGAGAAGGGCTGGATGTCCGAGGAACTGGTCGTTGACTGGATTAAGACCGTCTGGGCAAACAGACCTGGAGGGCTGTTACAACGGAAAGCCCTCCTTGTTTTGGACAGCTTTAGGGGCCACTTGACCGACCGCGTCAAGAACCGAGTTGCCGCAACTCGTACGGACTTGGCCGTCATTCCCGGTGGCCTGACGAGTGTGCTGCAGCCGCTCGACGTATGCGTCAACAGACCATTCAAAGTGGAATTTCGCCGATGTTACTCTGAATGGATGGCTGGAGGCGTCCACGAGAAGACCCCTACAGGACGGCTGAAGCGGGCGTCGCTCCAACAGGTGTGTGAATGGATTTTGAATGCGTGGCGTGCCATGTCAGTAGAAGTAGTTGCTAAAAGCTTCAAGGTAACGGGAATTTCGAACTCCATGAACGGCACCGAAGATGACCGTCTCTGGGAAGACGCGGACGCCGAGGCGAGCTCCTCCGAGAACGAGGACAGCGAAATGGAATCCGAATAAAAACATTTCTGGCATGTCATTTGTGACTCTTGCACTCTGCTACTGTTGCATAAACAGTACAGACCTTTGGCCTGTACTGCCTGTACTAAATCGGCCTGATTCGTGTAAGGGCCGCACCTAGCAAAATTTTCGAAAAAAAAGTGCGGCCCTTACACGAGTATATACGTATATGTTGACCAGCTAGGTGTTATTCAGTAAGTGCTTCTTCCAGGATCAATGCAACAAAGCTTCTTGGATAGAAAAATACGAGTGCCGGTTTGGGAAACATAGCAAGGATCTAATAAAAAATTGCGTTAATGGAAGTAGACTGAATTGCACGGTTCATAACTGTGTTTCACAAATGATTGCACTGCTCTAGACTGCTTCTGACAATATTAGTGATGCTAAACTTGAAGTTACAGTTGTTTTTGGCAGACTTATAGCCAACATTTGTTCTGCAGGGGGTAGGAATACCAATTCTAACTCTCTTGCTTTTTTTTTTAGGAAGATGAATTCAAGGTAAAAGAGCCAAAGTCGGAGCCAGAGGAGAAGACAAAAGGCAACAGATTGGGACAAATTAAGATTCTGACTGCACTCAGTGCTGTAGTACTGTTTGCCGCTGTGGCATTAGCTTACTGGCTTATGCAGTAAGGTTATGTCGTACGAGTTTGAAATAAACTTAACTATACTGCCTCAACAACAAAAACAGAGAAGAAAATAAATGCTGTTGTAGGTAACGAAGGCTTTTTGCTCACATTGTCTTGGAGGTGCGGTAATGTATTCCAGCCAGGCTTGTAGCCAGAGAGGGGGCCCTAGGGGCCTGGGCACACACCCAAAATTGGGATAAAGGTATGTTCTACTGAGGACATTATAGAAAATAGGTGTTTCTCGGTGCCTTCAGCAGGTGGGCTCTCCCCGAACAAAATTTTTGGGTACGGGCCTGATTCCAGGTGTGCACATACCTGAAGCATCTTGTTTTTGTGCATTATTGTGAAAGTTGGGCATATGTTTATAGTTGTTGGAAAAAAATATCCTTTCTTAGTGCGCAGGAAACGTTTCAGAAAAAAGACAGATAGGACAGAGCGCACACTTGGTAGCCCAAGTAGCCACCTTTCACAACATGTTTGTAAATTGTTTATGGCAATTTAAAGCAAGATCGCAAGGAATTCACTCATACTGCTGGCTTGTTCATGCTCAAATTTTGTGCACAGGTAGCACTTTGTGATTCATGCCAAATTTGGGTGCATTATTTTGCTGTCTCACATATGGTAAATTATGAGTCAACATTGTTTCCATCAAGCCTACACAGGAACAAGAGCCCAATATATATGCCTCTGACTGAAATGGAATAGTGGCACATGTCAGTTAGGGCAAAAATTTTCACAGGAGATGTTTTATGCCTATAAAAAGTGGCATTACTATTGTTTTATTCTTGTGAAATTGTTTTGATTTGTCGCTACTACTATGGGCTCTTTATTTAGTCCGCTTGAAAAGAAAAACCACTTCACTCTGATGCACATAAAAATACACTCTGTACATTAAGTTCCGATGTGAACAAGCCAGCAGTTTGCTATGCAAAATCACATATTCACGCAACATATACCGTAACATGCCGAGCAACCCGCCCACCCCCCTCCCCATGATGAAAAATGATTCGACCAGATTTGGGAGGCGGGCACTTGCTCGGTCCCAGGTCAATCATTGGCACTTACTTAAGATCTCCTAAAAAAAAGGGAGGGCGGCACTTGGTCGACATTTTACAGTAGCCATGTTTCTTGCTGCAAGATATGTGAATCACATGCCTCAACATAACCTGGTCTATAAAAAGATAAAAGATGAAATGAGACTTGCAAACAAATTTTCTTTATTTTTTGTAAGATTCCAAGACAAACTGGTCGTTTACAAAGACAGCAATTTCAAACTGTTACAGGAACCCAGCTCCTGCACTAACAAATATCACAGTGCATACCAAATCTCATAAAATATGACGTCCTAGCTTAAAACTGGTCTTTTTTCGCCATCACAGAAGAGCCAAACTTGTAGCTTTACCCATACACAGACAAAGCTTTTGGTAGTGGATTCTTCCGAGCGCCTAATTTGAACTGAAAGGTAAGTGCGAGAAAACATGATCTGAAATGCGTGCCTACGGCAATTGTCGGTTTGCTGGAAATGTGGAGACCATCCAAAAGTGCAAGATATGTCACATTCATTATTTGCAAATGCTGATCTTCTTTGAGGTTCTTGTTCAAGGATCTTTTCTTGGTTGCGCAACCGAATCAAACATCTTGATTCAATGGCAGAAGTCGTTCCTGCAAGGAGACAACGTTCACTAAGGTCTTTCGTTATTCAGGGCTCTGGAGACCATAGAATGCAACAATCGTCACCAAGCAGCACAAAAATGCGGAAGATAGAGATAAGTTGAATACGCTTGCAAATCTAACTATTTCTTGCTGCATGTGGTGGGGACAGGATCATCATGCCACTGCATTCATCGTTCATCGCTACCATCAATCACAGAGTCCAGCTCCCTGCTGTGCACCATCTCAATTGCAGGAAGTTCCTATAATTGGTGGCAACAGTGGGCCAAGTGTCTTTTGCTTCAATTCAATGGCAGACTTGAGGCTAAGAACGATGCCTGGCTATAATGACCAAACAATGGAGGCCACTACGATAGCTGTCAATGATGGTATAGGTCAGCTCACAGCACCAAACCTAGATTTAGAGCTCCTATATGCCATTGCATCAAGGAAGTAGTAAGGACAGGACACTAAAGGAGCTATGTAAAGCCCATATTTTTAATGATCCTTGTTTGTTAGATTTTTCAAAGGAGCTTGAGCATCTGCTGCTCAGAGACTGCACTTTCATCGTGCCCTCTGCTTTTTTAAAAACAAAATGAAACCCACCGCTTTTTATTTTTGAGAGAAATGACAGTGCCTTCATCGGAGAACAGTAAGGACTTTTATTTTTCGCCAGTTACACAAGAAAACAAGCTCTGTATAGTCCTAGCACTTTAAACAAAATATTTAGGCACACAATTATTAGCTTAAAAATGATACAAATGTGAACGGAGCACTTTCAGATTGCTTCCTGGCAACGTTTTCATTGTTTACACACATGGCTAGATGCACTTATTCCTTAACAAGTACATCACAAAGTGGACGCAGGCTGTGTGAATGTTGATATTAAATATGACCTTTCACATAGGGAAGCGCTTTCTGCAGGTTGGTTAAATAGAGTACATTAATGATGCATGGGGATGACACTTGTTTTAATTTATTGCATTCAGTGAAAGCATAATAAGTAAGCATTTCCATGCATCTAAATTTCAAGCAGTCATTCGGCCATTACCAAGATAATGAAGCTGAACTTGCAGACTTTCTCCTGTCATGTCAAACTACCTAGCTCCATTTAATTTAAGTACGACACAAAGTGCCAAGTTATTTATATTGAACATTGTAAAAATCTTTGACTGAATAGTGCTGTGAAAATTTTTATATAATTATCAATGCACGCCCTGCCAGCTGATAAAAGACCAATGTGATAGACGTGGCTCAGAAGTTGCATAATGTCTTGCCAATTGTGTTGTATATGGCTCATTCAACAGAACAATGGTATAGTGTTCAAAATACAAGATCATGACCATGCAGCCTAAAGATTAAATCGTGAAAACTAATGCCACATCTGTAAAAAGCAACACTACATAAGAAATTGTGTAATTGTAAGGTTAATGAGAATGTGATGGTAAACTAACTATTGTATATACTCATGCCACAGCCGTGAAAAGCAACACTACATTAGAACTTGTGTAACCGTAAGTTAATAAGAATGATGGTAAACTAACTACTGTATTTACTCGAATAATTTGCGCACCCCTCATATTTAGCCAGCATTCTAAAAATAAAATATTTACTCGCATATTTTGCACTCCCCTATGTGCCCAAGCCAGCCCACCAGCACACGTACAAAGAGTAATTTCAACGGATGCGTTCCTCGCCAAGCAGTCATGCATATAACGGGCCGCGAGTGTCAAGTCCCTTTTTCTGAGGACTTCCCCTGAACTACAGTCCCTATAATACAATACGCGAACACCCCAAACCTGCTGACGGGTTGTGAGAACTGCTGAAGCATTTGGTTTGGTTTATTTGGTTTATTCAAGACAAGATTGTTACAAATTGCCTCCTTTTATTTCTCCATCTCTTCCGTTGCAACAACGCATGCTAGCGACATGGCAGGTACCATTTTCCGCATCGGAGGTGTGCGAGAGTCTGCCACGCCAATTGTACTCCTAGTTCCCTGTCTCCGTGCAGCAATGCACGCTTTGTTGATTTCGGAAGTTTAGGTTCCACCGTCTGTCTGTCGCGTTTTGCCGATCCCTTGCAATGGGCTACAATAATTATATACATGGCGAAATTCAAGCTCGCTGTTATAAAGTTTGCCAAAGAAAACGGGAACCGTGCCGCCGCCAAGCACTTCAGCGTGAAGTTCTTCAATGTGTGAAATTTGGTATGAGTGAAAGCAAAAGAGGAAGACATTTTCAGTTATGTGCAAAAAGCTTAGCTGCGGCATTGCCACGTCTTAGACTTGGTTCGTTTCACCCAGCATTGTGGAGAAGAGCTTAGAAAAATGGGCTATTCGGACATGCTTGAAGACGACACACTTTGGGAGGGCACTGACAGCAGCTCAATTGGACCTCTCGACCACTGATTCCCAATCGGACCTCTCGGCCAGTGACTTCAACTAGACTGCGCATGATTGAATGTGGCTAGTTAAAGTATGTGCTAATTTTGTTTAACAAACAACTACACTTCGTTTGTGCTCCAATTTAGGCTTTTTTCTTTAAAAGTATATTAATGTGCACGTTAGAACCGTATACTATTGCAGACTATTACAGATGAGCTCATGAAATCTCCACATAACTTGCGCATCCCCTTTTTGGTGCCGCAAATAATGAGCAAAAAAGCCCGCAAATAATGTGTGTAAATGCGGTACTCATGATTATACGAGATCATGGCTAACAGTCTTAACACACAAGATTTTCAATAAGTAGGCTTCAATGGAATGAAAACTGAACATGTGAGAAATAAAACAGAAGTGAAACAAGGCTATTATATTGGTAACAAAGCATAATTATGTTACAAACGTAAGGTGTGAAGGTTGTAAAAGTGCCTTTCACACGAAAGAATTTGCAAAGATCAATGTGCTCGACTTTTAAGAAACAAACAACATATTCTGTCCTAAAAGACATGATTATGTGTACGCTTTAAGCCCAAAAGTTTAGTGCGTCATAATCAAATAATTTTAACATGTCAAAGAGCTACTCATGTGATAACGTTCATAATATAGTGCAAAAAAACAACAATAAGAACGACACACCACAAGCGCTTGTGGCGTGTCATTCTTTGTTGCTCATCTTATTGTTTTTTTTTTCTGCACTACATTATGAATGTGATCCAACACCAACTAGCCCAGCAACAAGTCCTTCGGCTCATGTGAGTTTCCGAAAAAAAGCAGCCACAAGAAGTGATTATTTTTTTCTACAAAGCATATACAGGTTATGAAAGAAATAAGTAGTGTAAGTATTCCGATAACTTATTTGAGCTCCAGAGTAGGAATTCAAAAGATAACATGTGGACGCTCGATATTTGAAACATTATGCAAGAGGCCAACGTCTTTTTTTACTCTAGTGGCTGACCCTCACAACCTGCAAAATGTTTTCGCATTTAGATAAGACACCAAAAGCATTGTACACATGACAGTATTTCAGGAACCCACATGGTAGCCTTGCAACCCTTTGACCAGCGCTCAATATGCAACGCAGAATGCAGAAAGCAAACTGCACTAAGTCACATGACTATGAGCAGAATGAAGATGATCTTGAGCTAGCTAGGCTTGGCCATAGCCAATAAGGGGGCAAGGGAGGTAGTGTTTCTGCTCCAAAAGACTGGGGAACTGGTATAAAGTTTCTGTGTGCGCAATTTTTTCTAAACAGCACGTGTGCAAGCAGCACTGCATTCGCAAAAAAAAAAAAAAAAAAGCTCTGTCGACAATCCTTTCACAGCAATCTTGAAAATGCTCAAGCATTGCGTGCTGTCACAGAACCATATAATGCAGCTCAGTCTTGTATATTTAGAAAGCCCACTCTTAGGCATCCACTCCTGCACTGTGCATCAACATGCCTCACTATAAGCGAGTGAACAGGCGCAGCAAAAAATGCAAGGGGGAGGATGAACGCCTTGTGTCCTTGTCCACCAGATCAGACTTCAAAGCGCAGTCATGTGCCATTGAATTTCGGTTGCATCAAGTGCACCAGTGGCCTTGCTCTACATACGTCTCGGCAGTACGTTTTCTCCGCAAAGCTGTGCATGTTGAAACCTTTACACATATTAACCAGTGTAAGTTAACAAAATGCACTGTTTAGCCTTTTATTGCCGAGTGTCGCAAATTTGTTTTATACCGAAAAACTTCGAGCAAGCAAGTCACGAAATGTGCGCCGCTTTTAATGCCAGCTGTCGCGTACTCACAGGGAATGTAGCTTTCAGCACGATAAATCTGGCGCCGTCTCGTCTGAAATATTTTATGCTAGAACCAATCCTTTTGTAGGTGGTAGAGAGCATTAAGTGCATGCAACAGCCCTCACTTCTTGATTCTTTCTTGCCAGGGTGACGCAAGTTTTATTTTCAATGATTCTGTTTATTTGTTGTGCACGCACCCTAGCGGTGGCAGATGACATGTTGCGAAGTTCTGAAGTAAGCTTTTTGTTGCAAGCTGCTCGCTTCTGTAGCATATGAAGAATTTGCCGACATACACAAAAGTATGCATTAAAGTTGAAGCTCAGACAATTTAACTGTGGAATCGTACAAAGGTTACAATTTGAAGCTTGAAAGTTAGAACAATGTTATTTTCTTTGACAGTTTCATAATTGGGGCATTAAGGGTTAGTGACAAAATGAAACCTAGTTGGCACACTATTGCCTGTAAACTTCTTGCTTAGTCGACATGCTGAATGTAAAAATTCACACGGACCAACAAAAATTTTACGAAAAAGTTGGTAAAAAAAGGGGATTGGACGAGCAACTGTGCTTTCACAGAACATTTCTTTTCTTGTGACAGTTTTGCAACATAGACCTTATCTTCTAGGCAAGGAATATAGTAGCTGTTTTCCTTTCCACAAGTGGTGGTAATCAGCCAATCCGCACCAACACCTTCTGCCAAGTGGCACATTTCGAAGTGAAATTACCACAAATGGCATGACTCAAGAACTTTGTGAAACCTCCCTCGTTGCCACATGTCTGCTTGGAAGTTACAGCAGCAGGGTATGCCAGAGAAGGCCACACCATGTGTATTCCAACATGTTACATGGCTAATTCGCTTTTGTTACAAACTAAGTCACACTGTGTCACCTTCCATCACAAGTCCTAAGCGGAAAGTTCAAACAACAATAAAAAGTTTCTGCCCACACCCAAGGCTTTAAACAGAAATAGAGATATCATTCTCAAGAAGGGCTTGTTTCAGAAAATGCTGCTACAACAACATTAAACAATTCAGAACAACACTGAAATTGCATAGAAAAGCTTAACAATGCAGAGCAAGTAAAAACACAGAGGCATCGAGTAAAATAGATGCCCAGATGCTACAATTGGTCCTCATATGGCCTATACAATTTTGAACTTCCAGTTTGTACAGCGACACATACAAATTCTAGTATAAAACAGTGTACGAAACATAATACCAATGCAATACCAGTGCAAGTGACACTTATGGGGAACATAAATTGCGAGTGCAAGACAGCGCTCAACATTTGAGGAAATATAAGAGAGAAACAGACCATGTTTGTAGAATATACAGTTAAAATTAATAAATCTATGGCGAGCTTTGCCTCTCATTTGCTCAATGAATGGACAGAAAAACTTCAAAAACATTTGGCTAAAATAATGGGCTTGCTTAGCATTTATGTAATCTTCTCAGTAAGAAGTCTGCTTTTCAGCAAGCTTAGCATTATGCACTCCAACATTGTAATGACCCTGTAATGATAATTTGAACTGCAGTAGTGAAGTGTGGCAGTAACATATTCTGCGAGAGCTATAATGCATATGAGATTCCCACACCAGTGAAAGACGATTGCAATACAGACCATAAAGAGATTACCTAAAGGTATTGGGCAACAAAAAGTATATATGCATGTAAAAAAATACCGCACCTCAAACAAGAATGCCAATAGTGCATAATGTTCATCACCAAACGAAATTTGATCCAAATAAAAGGTTGCAAAAGCAAAGCCATTTCGTTAAATGACACTGACAAAAGGCTTCTCACAGGAAGGTCACCCTTCGTAACATTGTACAAGCAAGGAGAAATCACTACCTTTTTATCACTAGTAGTGCTTTTGTAAAGCAAGACTGTCAAAGCAGATTCATGCCTCCCATACCAAGATCAAAAGGAGATTGGATGGCTGGTTTGCATAGCTGTAATGATGTAATAGAGTATGCCCTCCTATCAGATTATTCTAAGCTGACATTTATACAAACTATGATTTAACTTATTCTGAGTTATGAGCAGGAAAACCCAATGCATCAATGCCAAATTCCAGCTATTTCAAATGATGAAGATACAGTAGTTGCTGGCGTACGTATGCTCTCATTGCACGATAAGTACAGAGAAGTTGCATTTGATCTCTAGTACATATCATAAAGCAACTAAACAGAGCCGTCAAGTCATACCCAGTTATAAGACATAGTGCCCAAGCTGACACACTTTAACATCTTCAGCTATAAACTTGGATTAGTCCAATGACATTAAACAACGGTCACATTATGCTTCTGGGCAAGCTGAACTACAACAACTATATTAGCCAGCCGTTTCTTTTTTGTTTTCTTTATTTTTTTTTCAACTGCCGCACAATGGGCATTCTGCCAAGGCATCAATTTATTGCAGCCGATAAGCGGCTGAAAAGATTCTCACAAAACGAAACAGGCTCCTACGCAATTTCACACCACGAGGTGAAGATTATGCAATCTCGTTCGCACAAAGCACGCTGCATTCTCAAAAAAAAAAAAAATGTTGATGAAGCATTTGCACCACGTTGAACTCCCAAGAGGAGCCAAGCACACCTTTAACCAGGGTCGGGGGCACCTTTTAGAGATATCTGCACACTACAGCCCAGTGACTCAGCTGACCTTGTCTCCTGTGCCTTCCCACTGAATGTTTGAAACGTAAAGCGCCTTGTCCGCAAAGTCCCAGTAGGCAGTCATATGGAAGCCCATGTTGCATAGCACACCACATGACTCGGTTAAAGAAAAGAGAGTGTACACTGAAAAAAAGAGAAAGAAATAGACATCCAAGTTTCACTCACATAACTAAAGGATACTGGCTAGTAAATACTCAATGTGAATGCACTATAACTCGCACTTTTTCCAGAAGAGACATTTCAGATTAACAAGGAAGTAAATACCACTGCTACTCTCAGGTGAAGACGCAGCCTGGCAAGGTGAGCCACTGAAGCGCTTGCCAAATTAAATTGAGTTAGAATACAAGGTGTATACTTGCAAAAACTATGATATTATTAAGAGGCACGTTGTGGGGCAGATTATTCTGATCGCATAGGGTTCTACAGCATGTTTATATCTAAGTACACAAGTGTTTTCACTTTTTTACCTTTCATCTCCCATTAAAACAAGTGTGCAACGGCTGGGAATAGAACCCGTGATCTTAGCAATGCGGCACCACAGCTGCTAAGCCGCTGTAGTCGATTAATTTAACAGGTTCTGACTAACGTGTCTGCTTTCAATTTGTTAATTGCCAAGTGAAAGTTCGCTGCCATTTCGTTAAGAAAGCTGTAGCCTGTTAAAGCTTCAAAGCAGCAAAAATCCTGGAAGAACCCACAAGTTAAAGCAACTTCAGCTTTTAAAAAAAAAAAAGTTGACGAAGAAGGCTATTTTAGGGCCGTTAAAACATTGCCATCTTGTAATGCCACTTGTACATTAATAAACACCACTTACTCAATGGTTCACAGCGTGTGGTATGACGAATGAAAAAGTAGGTGCACAGAATGCAGAGGATG